>JALDNG010001321.1:0-61573 GCA_024349245.1 Neodontobutis hainanensis
GCAAGTGCTGTAGTGCTATCTTCTTGATGAGCAAGGCAGCAGGTTGCACACTTTCAACAGTATGTGTCACCATAGCAGGTTGAACCTGTGTGGCATTTTGTGGTGTTGCCACATGATGCACAGAAAGACTTCTTTGGGTAGTTTTAGATTCTGTTTTCACATGCTTGCTGCTATGGAGCAACTCTGATATCTCTTCATCCGAGCCCACTTCATGTTTGTAGACCTGTAGACATGCTTTTGCAGCATTCATTTTACTTAACTCTGTCTCTAAGCGCTCTAACTGCCTGCGCTTCTCTTCTAATACATTTTTGTGTAGCATTTTCTTCTTGCAGTGCAAGCCTCTTTCTGTTCTCAACTTCGAGGTTCCCAAGCTCTTGTTCCTTAAGTTCCATGTCATCTAATACCTTTAATGTGGCTTGAGTTGCAGCTAGCTCTGCTGCAGCTTCCAGTTTCTTTGAAGAGGTCAGGCTTGATTGCTTTGAACTGGTGCTTGCAAACCTTGAACTTTGTGAACATATACTAGACCTTTTGGAGGTTGCGTGTAAGCACTGAGCCAGTCTCAGTCCAGTATACTTGTTCTTTGTGAGTAACTGGTATATTTTCTCTTCAAGAGAATCCTCTGCCTGTTCAAATAGCTTTCCTGAGACAGCATCACACGTGTCTACTCTGGAGTAGTGTGTTGGCGTAAATCTTGATAAGCGTGTTTTACACTTGTTGAAGCATTACTGATCTTGTAGGGCCCTATAAAATCCGTTTTATTTTTTCCCAAATTCCGTTTTATTTTTTCCCAAATTCCATTTTTTCCGTTTTAATTTTTGCAAATTCCGTTTTTCCATTTTAATTTGTGGGAATGTTTTTTTTAATCATTACTGTTATTTTACTTGTAAAAAGAGTGTGTTTTTAATGTTAGGTAATAGAACATAAAATAGGAATGAATGACCTTACATTTATTTGAGGTAACAAACATTTCATTTACTCAGGACAAACACTGCATGATGCAACATAACACTGCACAAGTACTTCATGTCACAACAAAATATTAATGGTTATTAGCTTTAAACAGTCCAGTAAAATAAATTATGTTAGTTTTAAAAAAAATGCTCCATTAGCTTTCATTCAAGTAAAAAAAACAAAAAAGTATCATCTTTTCCATACAGTGCATTAAAAACAAGGCAAAATACAACACGAACTCCCTGAATGACAAACACTGAATGATGCAACATAACACTGCACAAGTTAGTACTTCATGTCACAACAAAATATTAATGGTTAATTAGCGTTAAACTGTCCAGTAAAATAAATTGTACTAGTTCATATAATATTAAATTCAATTCAAACTCAATTTCATAAAAAAAAAAAATCATTTTCCATACTGTACATTAAAGTGCATTACAAACAAGGCAAAATACAGCAAGAACGCCCTGAGTAATGAAATTTAAGTTGACTTTGTCATCAACATTTTATCAAAAGATACTAGTTCATTCCTTGTGAACCAACTTTCTTCACTTAAGCTTCCCACCTATCAGTGAAATCACCATTGAAATACATGATTGCCAGCCTCTTTGTGGTGAGTTCAGTGAGTGCCTCTCTCTTGTCTGTGAGAAGAGTTTTGTATTTGCTGAAGCTCCGCTCACAGTCAACTGAGCTGACTGGGAAGTATATCAACGCCACAGCCACCTCTGCAACTCTTGGGAATCTTGCACTCAGGCCTCTCCAGTAGTTTGCAAGCTCCATATCAGGTGGCAGGGGGTCCCTGGAAACACATTGCTGATAGGCCAACCACTGCTCACTGAGCTCTGCTGATGGGTTAGCCAGGGGCTTCAGTGTTGAGTAGGCTTCAATCTGCTTGTTCATTGCTGGAGCCTGTCTGGGATCAAACACCCTGGCCATCCTGTACACATCTCTGGCTGGATGTGTGTCCCATTGCTTTGAGAACTTTGTGAAAGCCAAATTAAAAGCATCATGGAGATTGTCCAGCACGTCCTTCTTCTCTTGAAACCCCATTTTTCTCAGTAGCTTATCTGTCTTGGGCCCATAACCACATGTTTTTGCTGTTCCATTAACTAGGTAGGACCCAAGATCCTCCATGACATTGTATGCAGACACTGCTGTGGGTCTGTGGCTTCCTTCCAGGATGGTCAGGGCTGTCATCAGTTTGGAGCAAGTCTCTGAGATGAAGGTTAACTTGAGAGTGAGGGTCTGCACCTTCTTCTCTGTTTCCAACTGGCTGAGGATGTTCTTGACTGCCATGCTTGTTGACTCCTCTGACAAGAAGAACTGTCTGTACAGGTGAACATGCTCTGCATGGTACTTAATAGCCTCAAACCAACTATTCCACCGGGTACAAACAGCCTCAGGAGGAACCTTGGCCTGCACAGCCTCCGTATTGACAAGGAAGGCCACCCATCTTCGCTTTCTGGCAGGCTTTTTGAAGAACACAGATCTCATCCATGCGACAAGTGAGGTAGCATCAGAGAAATATTTGTAATGCTGCCAGGTCTCACCCACCAAATTTATGATGTGGCAGAGGCAGGTAACATGGACACTGTTTGGCATCACTCCTTTCAGGACCTCCTGTATGCTTTCAGACAGTAGGCAGCATTATCTGTGACCACTGCCCAGGCATCATTCAGATCTAGATTATTGCTGTGAAGTGAGGCTAGTATTGCTTGGGAAACTGTTGAGTAGTTGCATCTCTCCATGAAGATGACATCTATAAGAAAATATTGGTTTTCAACTCCTGTGATGAAAGAAAAAAAAACATTAGCTCTCACATGTAGTTTTAAATGTCCCTTTTATTTAATTCATTAATATCAATTTAAAGGCAACAGTGGCTGTACTGAAATGAGTTAATTATTTTATTTTGAACCTGTACATACATGTAGTAGTAGTAGTAGTAGTAGTAATAAATCATTTAAAAAAAGAAAAGGGGGAAAAAATTAAAAGGGAGATGGGCATTTTCCCAGCTGTATTACATTTTAACATCCTGATTTACATGTACCAAAAAAAAAGTTATTTTTTATCTGGTATATTCAAATTAAGCATTTTTAATCTTAATTAATGTGCATGTTACCCAGATTCCCCTGTGGGCATCAGCTGTTTTCTAATTCGGACACGGCTATAAATAATTATGTATTTTTAATTACCTATATTCAGTTATCCCTTTACATATTTGCAAATTGCAATATGTTATTAATGACTAAACACAAAAACATTCTAAGAGGGTGCATCAGTTAATGCATTCACACATTTCTATATGACCTTAGTATTGACCATTGTACAGTACTGTAACAGACAGTTAAATTTACATTACCTTACCAATGACGATGTTTAGGACGCTGCAGTCTCTTGCATCAGTAGTTTCATCCACAACAACGGAGTACTTTTTCCCACGGATTTTTTCTAGCACACAGGAGATATGTTGCTCGAACACTCGGGGTAGGTGAAGCTGGCGAAGGCTGCTTACATTTTCAGGTAGGGCTCCTCCCTGTTTGCAGTGCTTCTTTAGAAACAGACGCAGTTTTGTCATCTTTTCCAAAGGGATGTCAGCCTCAGCACACATAGCGACAAAATCCTCAACAAACTCTTTTCTTGAGTCCGAAGACTTGAATGCAGCTGCAGTAATGCACGTCTGTAGCTGTAGGGATGTGGTGGCCTTGCTAGTTTTATCATTATACTTCTCCTTATTCTTCACATGGCTTTTAGATAGCAGGTGGTCAGTGCATGTATTTTTGCGCTTCCAGTCAACGGAATGCTGACAGAACTTACAAAACAAAAGTTCACCTGATACATAAAAGTCACGCTGAACTGCTCGGCTCGGTACTGGGGACTTAGCGCAGAGTTTCGTAATTTTTTCGCCGACGAAAGACCAGTTGTGGAGAGCCGCTTCACCATACTTTTGTTGTTTTGAATTTGAAGAGGGGGAGGGGAAACTGAAATGACGAGGGGTTGTGTCGCCCAAATTAGCTTCCCCCGGTCTGCTTTTTCCCCAGACATACGTTCTTCTCCCACACAAAACAGAATTTCATTCAGATTTTTAAAATTCTGGGAAATTCTGCGTTAAAACTACATTCCGCGTTAATATGCCAATTCCGCGATTCTGTCCGCGATTCCGCGATCGCGGAAATTATAGGGCCCTAATCTTGGTTATGTAGGTTTGCAGGATTTCAGTGGAGAATGTTCCATCAATTGCTTTCCTAGTCTCTTTTGCAAGAACTTTCTATTTATCATAAGAGGAAGTAAAGCGATGTTGAAGCCTTTTAGTCTGGCTGTCATACAGTTCTTGACCTTTTTCAGTGAGCTCTCGGGTTCTTTGGCTCCTTCTTAAACTTTCCTCTACAGCAGTTGGAGTCGCTACCTCAGTCTCTTTTGATGGGTGCGTATCTATATTAAGGTCTTTTAACTGCTGCTGTAAACCTGTTGCTCCATTGTTAGCATCTGAACCCTTTTCATTTGTCTCATACTCGTGCTCAGACATTTTGATATTTATATTTGAATTGGCACTTTAACACCTTTTTGTTTGGTAGCTTAACTAAAATGAGCTAAATAAAGTAAGTGACCAAACTGGCTTAATGTTACCAGTAAGCTTTTGTTTACATTATAATAATGTACCTTAACTTTACCTTTAAATTTAACCAAATTACACAGTGTGCTTTGTTAGAAACACTTTCCACAATGCAAATTAACTTATTTTCACTTAAAACAGAATAAACACTTCTCCTTGAAAGCAAATTAATAAAAAATGGAAATATTATGATGGTCTCTTTAAATAATTATTTACCCTTAAAATAAATTAACAGTAAATAACTTGAGTTGAGCAATCACTTCAACATGTAAACATGCACATCACAAATTAACATTTAACTTTTAGCACTTATAGAGCCCCTTTAGCAGTTGAAGGTTATTCCACTTCTAAATATTTAACTTGTTTTAAATATTAAACTTCTTGTAGGTTTAACGATGCAATGCTACCGGGTTCTGCTTGTCTCTTAACCTTGTATGCACAGTCTTATCTTTTGACGCTCACATTCAATGTAAACGTGCGTGTAGCTCTGTTGACGGACGGCAGGCGCGGTTCATCATCTCCCCAGGTCTCCACCTCGTGTCGAGCAGGTTGAGTTCTCACTGTAACTCCTCTCCAGTTAACAGATACGGACACAAGGCGTTCTTCTCTACAGGCATTTATTAGTCAGATTATGTAATTCTCGATGCCATCCAACATGCCGTGAGAACTAAAATGAAACATAAAGTCACATAAGTTACAGAAATTCTCGAGAATAGCACATTATTAAACAAACAACACAACGCCAGAAAGACTGTTAATAAACCGTCACAGTTATACTTTACATTGAGAATTAAATATCAACTATGCATACCTCATTGGCCGCATTAACTCCAGAGAGTGAAAAGCAGGTAAAAAACAGCAACTTCTCTTCCGTATCTCTTGTTGAACTTACAAATGTAATAATGAATGACATTACCAAAAGCTTTGCGAGCCGCAGTAAGCTCCGCATGCGATAGCTGGTGCAACATCAAAAACACGTCTGAACCAACCATAACACAGAAAAAATTGTTCCGCTATACAAACCTACAAACAAGTCAGCTTGAACACATAATTTAAAAATAAAATAAATACAGATAAATATAAATATATTATGATATATTTAGGGGCCAAGCACCGAAGGTGCGTAGACCCTATTGAATCCGTTAGATTTCTTATTATTATTCCGCATGGGAGTCTATGGTAGGCCATAGAACCGTATGCTAAAAAGTTGTGAGATTTGGTACACTAAAAGTGGACAGTGTGAGCTGTCATCCTGACAAATCTGAAGTGTCTACCTTAATCCCTCTAGCGCCACCAACTGTCCAAAGTCGGACTTATGTTTATGTTAATAACTTTTGAACCGTAAGGCCTAGAATTAAAATTCTTTTTTCCTCTGATTCCTTAGCTCATGACGATTCGATTGCACCCTATGACGTCATTTTCCGCCATGATAGTTTTTCCGCCATTTTGAATTTTCTAAAAAATGTACTTTTGCAAACTCCTCCTAGGCCGTTTGTCCGATTATCACGAAAATTGAACCAGATCATCTTCCGGCTATGCTGACAAAAATTTATTAAAAGAAAGTTGATTCGTCAAACCGTTTTCGAATACCGCGCAAATAAAATTGACTTAATGCGCATAAAAATGAAAGTCAGGCTATATCTCTGCAATGCTTTAACATATTCTCACCAAACTTAGTACATGTTATTGCAACTAAGATTTGAGGATGCCTGCAGAGTTTTGGCGCAGCGCCTCCTAGTGGTCAGGAGATATGAAAAAGTGAATTATTTGCTTATATCTTCTGAACGCTTTTGCCAAAAATCATAAAACTGGTCTCTTTAGATTCAGTGCGTCATGCCGAGTCCTGCGATACCAAATTTTCCCATATCAGCCATTTTGAGCGTCGGCCATTATGAATATTGTCAAAAGTGCTATATTTTTTGAACGCATTGCCGCATCATTATGAAACTTGGTATGTGTCTTTGGGACCAAGCCCTGAAGGTACTCAAAAGTTTTGGGGCAGCGCCATTGTGGTCAAAAGTTATAACCCAAATCAATAAATATGCTAATAACTTTTTATTACGTTAACCTATTGTAAAACAAATGGTCTTAATGTGTTCACTGGATCAAGCCGAGAGCACAGATACCAAATTGTGTTTGTGTTTATTTATTTAAACAGGGACAGTGTAAAATATACATTAACCTTAATAAGGAGAGATGCATTTTACCAGGTTATAGCACATGTGCTAATTTGCACCTGCAGTCCCTGGGCAGGCTGATGTAATCAAAACAAGTTAATACATTTATCCTAAAACAAAACAAAACAAGCAACATTAAAATCACATCCTGCAATCATTCCTCGGTATGCATTTACAAATACACTCTCACACACACATCAAATACAGTACTAAACATTATGCAAACAGGTTTGTTGTAAAAGAAGCCATTTTTTGACCTCATGTGAAAAGATGTTAAAATTCACACATGTGGTTAATTCTGTTGGCAAATTATTCCACCATCTGCTGGCCACATTTGAAAAGGCTGAGCTACCAAGTGCTGTTTTACAGAAAGGAATTGTACACTCGCTTGAACAGCCGACCGAGTAGCTCGAAATTGATTTTCTGATCTCAGTAAAATAAACTTTTTTAAGGGAGGAGCTACAGTACCATTTATTATCTTAAACAAAAGACAGAGATTTGAATATATAATTATATTTTCAAAACTGAATAAACTACGTTTTTTAAGAATGTGACAATGATGAAATAACCGAGTTTTCTTATCAAGAACCTTAAGAGAACTTTTGTATAATGATTCCAGGGGCCTTAATGTTGTTTTACAGGCTTGTGACCAACTAGTCATGCAGTAGCGAAAGTGCGAAAATATAAACGCATTTAGATATAAAGTAGATGCATCTATAGTCAAATAGTTCCTAATATATCTAAACTGTGCAATATTAAGTTTCAACGTATTAGTTACCTTTTTAAAATTTAAATTTGAGTCAAGAATAACTCCTAAATATTTAAAATGGTCAACCCTTGATATTTCCTGACCTTCAATTATAATTTTTGATTCAGTTTTACATGATGAAATCTTACGCCTATTTGTGAAAAACATAGAAACTGTTTTATCCACATTTAATGTTAGATAAGAGTTTTTCAACCAATTGGAAATCTTTTTCATTTCCTCAGTTAACTTTTGGGCAACATCCTTAACAGTTTTACCATGAATATACACCACTGTGTCATCGGCATACATGATCATTTTAGCATTAGTACACACAGATGGAAAATCATTTATATAAAGCGAAAACAACAGGGGCCCTAATATAGAACCCTGTGGCACACCCATGGTACATGGTCGTAGGGAAGATGATACATTGTTTACCAAAACACACTGCTGCCTTGCAACAAGGAAAGATTGAATCCAGTTTATTGTACTTCCACTAATAGAAAAATTTGTTAGTTTATCTATCAGTAGTTCATGATTTACTGTATCAAATGCCTTACGCAAGTCAAGGAAGACCGCTCCGACAACACCTCCTTTATCCAAACTTGATTTTATTTCCTCTATTAAATAACAACATGCTGTCTCTGTTGAGTAACGTTTTCTAAAACCAAACTGAAGAGGATGTAATGCAGCATTATAATCAAGATGTTCCTCTAACTGCCCTGCAACTACTTTTTCAAACACTTTGGAGATAGTAGGAAGGATGCTTATTGGTCGATAGTTGGAGACCTAGAGCTTGTCTCCTGACTTGTGAATAGGCTTTACTATAGCTGTTTTCAAAGCTTTAGGGAAAATACTTTCATTTATAGACTGATTTATCACTTTAGTTAATACTGGAGTCAAAATGTCCTTGTGCTCTTTTTTGTCCTATTCGGACAAACATCCTGTTTGCCATGTTGTCTTTCTTTAAAAACCTACTTTTTCGAACTCCTCCCACACCGTTTGTCTGATTTTCACCAAAATTGAACCAGATCTTCTTCAGACTATGATGACAAAAAGTTATTAAAAGAAAGTTGATTCGTCAAACCGTTGTCGAATACTGCGCAAATGAAATCAACTTAGTGCGCACAAAAATAAAAGTCAGGCTATATCTCTGCAATGCTTTAATATTTTCTAACCAAACTTAGTACGTGTTATGTCAACCATGACTTGAGTCTGCCTGCTGAGTTTGAGGACCTTAGTTGTTTCACACATCAGTTTGGTTACTGCGCTGCCTCTGGATTGGACGTGATAAACCATTCAATCAAAGTGCTAAAGACCATATTGATGATTTTTCAGCCATTTAGACTGAAGTCTTATTAAAATGTCTTTAACTGCTTACTGCCATTGGTCTGATGCTGCCGGCCAACAACTCATTGAGTCTGCCTGCAGAGTTTGAGCACTCTAGTTGTTTCACACATCAGTTTGGTTACAGCGCTGCCTCTAGGTCGACCGTGATAAACCATTCAATCAAAGTGCTAAAGACCGTATTGATGATTTTTCAGCCATTTAGACTGAAGTCTTATTGAAATGTCTTTAACTGCTTACTGCCATTGGTCTGATGCTGCCGGCCATCAACACATTGAGTCTGCCTGCAGAGTTTGAGCACTCTAGTTGTTTCACACATCAGTTTGGTTACTGCGCTGCCTCTAGGTCGACCGTGATAAACCATTCAATCAAAGTGCTAAAGACCGTATTGATGATTTTTGAGCCATTTAGACTGAAGTCTTATTGAAATGTCTTTAACTGCTTACTGCCGTTGGTCTGATGCTGCCGGCCATCAACACATTGAGTCTGCCTGCAGAGTTTGAGCACTCTAGTTGTTTCACACATCAGTTTGGTTACTGGTCGACTGTGATAAACCATTCAATCAAAGTGCTAAAGACCATATTGATGATTTTTCAGCCATTTAGACTGAAGTCTTATTGAAATGTCTTTAACTGCTTACTGCCATTGGTCTGATGCTGCCGGCCATCAACACATTGAGTCTGCCTGCAGAGTTTGAGCACTCTAGTTGTTTCACACATCAGTTTGGTTACTGCGCTGCCTCTAGGTCGACCGTGATAAACCATTCAATCAAAGTGCTAAAGACCGTATTGATGATTTTTCAGCCATTTAGACTGAAGTCTTATTGAAATGTCTTCAGATGCTTACTGCCGTTGGTCTGATGCTGCCGGCTATGTCGGCATGAGATTGAATGCCGGCCTAGTGCTTGGCCCCGTCATGGCTGCTTGCAGCTATATTTAAACGTGGTATTATATTAAATTAAACCTATTCTTTTATGGAACATAAATTATGCAACTGTCTCTGCTGGCAGCTACACATGTGAAGAGGTACTATATATATATTGTAGTGAATATGGTCTTATTAATTAATAATTAATATGAATTATGCAAATTAATAATAACAATTTTGTTTATTAAATAATTTCTTTTGGGGCACCACCTTAGTTTTAACAGTTCTAAGGAAACTAATTATGCTATCTGCTCGTTTTCGACCCGATTCTATATTAAACAATGAAACAAAAATGTCTTTATGGGGTTTTATTATTGATTAAGATTATGCAAGGTTAAAATATGAATAATAATAGTGGGAAAGACACAAGGGAATAATCAGGGCAAATGATGAAGGTATTGAACATAAAACATTGATTGACAATGAGACAATGGTTTACTTGTCATACCTTTGATGGAGCAAGGTAAGTTTAATCATAGTTTTAAGTGATTTACTCGGGGTGGTTACGGAGCAAAGGGGCAGTTAAATGGCTTAACAAAAAGGGGACTATTAACGGCTATTTGAAGATTGTAAAAGGGGAAAGACGTGCTGTTGGACTTAATCACACAGGTTTTATAACGCCAAGCTTGTGTCCAGTGTTCAACTCACTCTG
Source organism: Neodontobutis hainanensis (assembly GCA_024349245.1). NCBI lineage: Eukaryota > Metazoa > Chordata > Actinopteri > Gobiiformes > Odontobutidae > Neodontobutis > Neodontobutis hainanensis. The sequence goes on from JALDNG010001321.1 coordinate 10,416, forward strand.
ATCTGGTGGGTCAGTACCAGCAGTGCGGTTCGATCAGTCCCAAAGGGAGGCTTTGAGATTCCCGGGTCGTGGCTGACTTCCGGCCGTAGAGAGGTGTCACGGTACACTGGTTGCTAAGGATAATACCTTTAGCAGACCAAAAGGCGTCCTGTATTGACCGTGAGGTAAAGTAGACTTTACCAGCAGCCAATAAGAGAGTCTTTAAAACTGAAATCCGCTGCAAGACGAAAAGATGTCTTTTTGGATTTAACAAAGACTTTCTTTCGTAGCATCAAAAACCTTTCAAAACTACAAAAAGTTTCTTCCGCGAGGAAGTGATGTAATTCCGTGGATAAGAAGTTTTTCAAACAAAAATCAAATGTGTTGGATCTTCAAAAATAAAGTCACTTTAACACAGACTGTGTTACGTGGATTTAAGCTTAAAAGTTACAAAGCGATAAATGCAAAAACTTAGTAAAAGTAGACAAGATTACGCGAACAACAGTGTGCAAAGCATTGCGTGACGAAAGTTGAGAGAGAGCTTAAGAGCTTAAGAGAGCTTGAGAGAGAAATTAAGAGAGAGCGCGATTTCCGCTCTGCCGAATCTTTTGTAAGAGACGCAAAAAGGGCGTGTTTACACAAACGTGGTAAAAAGGGGTGTTTACTAAGGTTTTTAGGCTTGAGACTAAACTTTCTTGCTTCATCAAATAAACAAACTTAAACACATTTTAAAACCGTATTGCTTCTGCATTGTATCATAAATGCACGGGAAATGTCTTTACCAATCTTAAAAGACTAAACACATTTACATTATTCGTTGCTTGACCTGAAAACAGAATAATTCATTTTATTACAAAGCGAGCTGTAAGGATGAAGAAGAAAAAATTCTTTTATATCGTTATCACTCTGGAGCCTGTAAAGGAAAACGTGAAGTTGACATTTTACGAACAATCTTTTAAACACTTTTATATATTGCAGAATACTTCAACTGTAGTTTCAATGCAGCGTTGTTTCTCTGCTTGTCCAGCAGAGTGCACTGTTCGATCAATTTTAGAATTCTGAAACAAAGAGACACAGTCCGTGGGCAATTATCAAGACGGTATCATCGTAGTTGTATATCAAAGGATTAAGGTGTCAGAAAGGCACCACAAAGTCTGGTTTGCCAAGAGATAGCGGCTACATGTCCTTTGAGATCGGAAAATAAAGTTGTTAATCACATTTCACTTCTCCATGAACTTTCTTAAAACAACATTGAGCATCTGGTCCAGATTAGCACGGAGTTGTTAATTAAGTCTTCTTGTCTTCTCCTCAGTCTGAATAAACAAAAGGGAAGAGTCTTTAAAAGTTCAGAGTTGTAAATTCTTTGATCCTCTGAAAGGTGTTAGTCCCTGGTACGAAGAGGCACTACAATATATATATCTCTCAAAACAAACCTATTTAATATGCATTGCACACACAATTAATATAACACAAGATACATTATAATTATCTCAATATATATTATAATTATATATATATATAATAATTATAATTATAATGTATCTTGTGTTATATTAATTGTGTGTGCAATGCATATTAAATAGGTTTGTTTTGAGATGAAATGTCAATTCTTTTGTACTTTTTCACCTACAGTTATGTGACGCCTTCAAAGTTCTATTTCCAAAACTGCAAACAGTAACAGGTGGATGGCTACTTTATAAAGCAGCTGGTAAGCAGAGATTTTTATTTTTTTTTTTAACAAGAAGCAAAGGTTAGTTTATTTAATATAATTGCAGTAATGTCTATAAAAACTATACTATGCAATCTATGTTTGGCTGCAATTTTTATATAATTTTTAATTTTGACAGGTGGATGGGGAAGCCGTAAACTGTCCCTTGTGTCACCTGACGATGCTGGTTATACAGGCAGACTCTTGAAGTCTGTTGCTCAAGGGTAAAAACTGTTCATAGTCCCTGTCCAAGAAGATCTTGATAGAAGTCCACTACAACTAACTGATGGAGCCTTCAGCGGTGGGCAAAAGCCACATGTCACAAGTGTGGTGTTGCTGTACCTCTGCAGCTTCTAAAGTATTATATTGACTCCTGTTTGATCATTGAAGTCGACAGTGACGGGCCTAAGGAAGACACAGCTCATCTGGTTGAGGAACAATGTATGATTTGTCTGTCCTTACGACAACCTACACTTCTTACTACACCATAATTTAAAACTTAGGAACCTACTTCATATTTATGTCCTTTCACATAATTATGTTTTACTAAAACATCTTTCTATTTTCCAACAGCTCAGTCCTGTCCTGTTTTTCTGAAAATGTTTAAATCTGATCGGATAGAGCAGCACGCATCTACATGTGGTGAAAGGTATCTTTTTTATTTTCTAATTTTTTAAAGAGGTTTTATTGGTTGGATTCAATTTCTAGACTGAATGACCCTTTTATACGAAAGAATAATTTTATCATTGTTGTTTCTATTGTCTCTTCACAGTGTTTTGACATTAAATAAACCGAACCTCTTGTCATTCTTGCATTTGTTACATATGTGTATAATTTTTTTTTTTTTTTTTTTTTTATTTTAGTCAAGTGACACTTGCAGTTTATCCCAGCGAAAAGGAACAAGCAGTGGTTCCTGGACCATCCATAACTTCAGCGACTACTTCCATGGGTATGTGCTATTCAAAGTGTCTTTTAATTATAGAACAGCCATCAAAGCATTAAGAGAGTCATTCAATTTCTTAATCATGCATATTAGATTTATGTATTGAACCCCTTATATTTGCTTTTTACTGTTTCTTATTAGATTGGTCATCTATTAGTGACTTAAGTAAGGCCATATCTCAGTGTGCGGAGTATTATCTCCAAATCCATGCAATGAAGAGTCCGTTAACTCTATGCATGGACATCAGGAAAAGTCCTGCAGAACAGGACATGGCCCTTATATCTTTTTATAAGCAAACCAATGTGGAATGGGCATGTCCCTTGATTTGCAGACTTGGTAAAAGGTAAAACCAAATAAAAGTTATAGTTGTCAAATAATAATTAAGCCTACTATTAAAATTTTGTTGTACAGGGGATACTGCTATTGGACTTGGGGTTACACGTTTTTTCTTCTCAACTTGCATGGAAAAATTAAAGTTTGGATTTCACATTCATTTTGGTATGTATTTTATGCATATATGCCCATGCTGTTTGCTATACAATTAAATTATAATGCATTGCTATTATGAAACATTTAATAATGAATCGTCAAGGATTTAAGAATTTACAGCTCACAAATATTGAAACATCCGTACAAATTTAGAAAACCAATTGCTTTCTAACATAATTTTTTTCACAGCAAATAGCAGTGTCACTCGGCTTTTGATGGAGAACCGTCGCACTTTCTTGTTGAAAGTGACCTGTTCCTTGTGGCAGGGAGAATGATGGGTCACTCCTTTCTCCATGGAGGGCCATGCCTTTCAGGACTTAGTCCAGCTTTTGTGCATGTCCTACTTGGTGGCAGTCCTGAAACATCAACTGTCACTGTAGAGGATTGTCCGGACCTCGACATTCGTGACACAATCAAGCTTGTATGTTTCTCCCATATCTCTTAGTTTGAAGATGGAAAAAAGTGTTAAATCCAAAGCATCTGGACAAGGTTCACCTTCAAACCTACGTCCAGATGCTTTGGCTTTAACCCTTTTTTCTTCTAGATGGCATGGTTGACTGAGACTCTTAACAGACATGTCTTAGTTAGATTTTTCTATATTTTCTTTTTAAATATATATATATATATATATATATATATATATATATATATATATATATATATATATATATATATATATATATATATATATATATATATATATATATATATATATATATATATATATATATATATATATATATATATATATATATATATATATATATATATATAAAAGTTGGAAGGAGAATCCAACCTGTCAGAAAAGGAAAAGCTGCAGATACAGGAGTTGGCCTATGCATGGGACCTTCCTTTACTGAACAAAAGTAACCGAAAGTGGTTTGAAAACGAAACTACATACATTTCACAACTCTCCACTACAATTATTATGCTTGTCTTTTATTCCTTATTATTGTTATTAGGTGTTTGGACGAGTCGTAAGACAGATTAAGCAACTGCGCAGAGGACTAAAAGAAGCACCATTGTGGACTTTGCTTACTCAAAGACCAGACACAGCAGCTATCCTTTTTCCAAAAGAGGGGGCAGAGAACATCTGTCCAGAGGTAATTTTGCTTTCTTATGGTCTTACTGGAAGATAAAGTTGAAGCAAAGGCGTTTGGACTGGAATGATAATGCTATATCCTTCTCCAGTGCTGTCAGGTGGTTTCGCACTGGCCACTGTGACCTTGCATCTAAGTTTGATAGCTTTGTTTACAGACAACTTGTTTCTTATTCACTTCAATTTTATTAATCCCCAAGGAGTAAATCAGTTATTTGGTATCTTCAGATTAGTTGATTCAAACTTCTTCTTCTGTCCTAGACTGATTGTAGAGCAGTCGATCCGTCCTACTGATTAGATTCTCAGATGTCCACTGGTTTCTTTGTTGTTCATAAGCTGAAAACAAGGGATGGTCTAAGTTGTTCAGTAACCACTGATCTAAAAGCATTAGGTGTCTGTTCCTGAAAACAGTTCTACTGATGAAGTCACAGGCAGTATCTGGTACAGCTGTTGGTTGAATATCAACCGTAATCCTACGATGACATGCGACTCTCTCGGTATACAACCATCTCAGTCTCACTGCTACAGCTCCACACACTTGTAGCTAATTCTGTGGCAGTAATGCGATCCACTGTCGGGATCTTCTTTAGAGCAACTCAGAAATTAAGCCCTTTCCCATGTAGGTAGTTATGGTAGTTTAATGTGTATACATGTATATTTTATTGTTACCAATTAATTGTGGTTGCAGAAATAACTGCAATTGGCGGCTGGATGTTTTTTCATGTGGCCTTTTGTTGACGCAGATTCTTCTACAGCGAATCACTTGGCCACAAGCAGATGAAGATGATGATGATGACGACTGGTCAGCAGACATAAAGTTCCGCATATCGGGCTATCTCCAAGAGTTCATCACTGGAGGTGAAACTAAGAAATATTTGTATTCCATAATATTTATGGAAATAAAACATTTTAAAATCTGTTTAATTCACTCTTTAGCAACGCCAACTGAACTGCAAAATCTAGTAAAATTCTGGACAGGCTGGGAGGTCTTGCCAACAAGTTTGTCTGTAGAGGTAGTAACTGGAAACTACATCACAGCCTCAACCTGCTTTGAGATTCTGCGCATTCCATCTCACTACAAGGACTATACTTCATTCAAGAAGGACTTGCTTGTTTCCATTTCTTCATGCCACACAGGATTTGGTCTAGTGTGAACATAGTATGATGTTTTATAATGCTGTTTGCTGTTCAAATTACCACTGTAGCACTTGACAGTTGTGCTTCCATAGTTCAATGTTTTACATTGGTTTAGTTCAGAGTTCAGTGCCCCACATAAACACTTCTTAATTTTAAGCTACTGGTTTTGGCCTGACATAAACCAAGAGGCAGTATTGAATTAGTTTTCAGGACTGAGAACGGGACAGAGTTTTCCCCCAGGACTCCTGCACAGCTCACTGTCCATACAGTCATCCTGCTGCTCATTGTGGCTTCTTCTTCTCTCCCGGCTGTGATAGTCACCAGTTCTTGTCGCTCCTGCAAGGTCAGGGTTCACAGCATTCAAGATGAACACACTGACTCTAACTCTCGCTCCTCTCGTTCCCCTCGCTCCTCTAGCTCCTCTGGCGTCTTTAAGTCTCGTGCTAGATACCTTAGTTCTACCTCCTCATCCTCCTCATCCTCCTGCTCCTCCTCTCCTCCCTCTCACTCCCTTGCTCTCTCTCGTCCTGCTAAGGTCCGTAAGCTTAGCTCTGGCTCCTTCTCTCGCTGCGCTCGCTCTCTTGCTATCTCTCCTCCTCCTGCTCACGTCCCTCAGCTGAGCTTCTCTCTGCTCCCAGACTCCTTTGCTCTGGATGTTTCTGTTTCTCCTTCTGAGGCTCGGAAGGCCCCAGCTGCTCCTCGTGAGCCCATGGTGCCTCCTCCTGTGCTCCCTGCACTAACCCTCTTGTCTCCTCTGCTCCCTCCAGGGCACCACCTTCCCCTGCCACACCTCCCAGACCCCAGGAGCCGGTCCCCTTGTTTCCTGGGCCCAAGCCGGACTGGGTGAAGGAGATGGAAGATTACATGAGGGACCGGCGCTCGAGTGGAAACACTGGAAAAGGTCAGATAAACCACAAAGGCCAATTCAAAAGGAGAAGCACTTTTACTCTTTTTAAGAACTGACCGCTTTCAGTGTTTCTTCTGAGTGAAATCGTGCTGGGACTTAGGGGCAGGACTCAGGGTCATTTCAGGATAAGTATAACATTTGTAAATATTATATATAGTGTGTTGTGTGTCAGAGGGTTTAGTGTGGTGTGACATGTTTAAATAGGTTCATTAGCTCTTCCAGTTGGACTTGTTCCATGTTTTTGCTGTGTTGTGTAAAAGTACAAATGATATGTTCTCCTTAAACAAATGAAACTATAAAAGGTGAGTACTCAGTACCTGGGGTTGATTAACATGTTTTACACTTTCACTTGCTGTTTTTCTTCTGCTTCTCCAAAAGGTGACAGTCTAAAGAGACCCAGCAGTAAACTATAGACAAGGAGCTTGTGCAAAAAAGAGGAGCGTAAACAAAGGGGAAAAGTAAAGGAGAGGAAAGAAAGTACAATGTAAGATGAAAAAGTAACAGAAGTAAAAGTAATCTGACTTTCATGGACAGACAAGAGTAAAGAGTCTAATTCAAGTTAAATAAACTGATTTCTCGCAGGAAGAGGCCTAAAAGAGATGAAAAGCAAAGGAAAGAGGATAAGAAAGAAGAAAACAAAGAAAAGATATGTATATTGGATTGTTTTGTTCAAATCTCCAGATCTATTCTCCTGAGACTAAAGCATGTTTTTTTTCTTTTCAGGCTTCTTGGAGAGGATTCCTGAGCACACAAAAGGTAGACACCACATTATTCAGTTTTAATGTACATCTGTTTAACAAATATGTGCATGTGTTTAATAGTTTTACTGTCTTCTCTCTCCTCTCAGCATCACAGAGAGGAGAGAGAAGAAGCTGGACAAGGTCATCAGGAAGTCCAGCTCTGTCCTGGGCTGTCCTCTGGACTCAGTCCGGTAAGTGGGTGATCTATGCTGGACCATAAGTCCCACCGCCTGCAGGACGCCCTGTCAGCTCTGGAGAGCAGCTTCAGTGACAGACTGCTCCACCCTCGGTGTGTGAAGGAGAGATTCTGCAGGGCTTTCCTTCCTGCTGCTGTCAGACTCTACAACTCTTTTCACCAAGCAGTATTTCCACAATCATGTGGAATCTCACCGTGCAATATTTGTAACGTGCAATACCTGTTACACAACCTGCACTATACACTATTTATTCACATTTGTACTGTACATAGTTTATTTTGTTTTAGCGTAGCTTTAATCAACTTATGTATAGTCTTTTTAGTTTATTTTGTTTCAGCATAGTTTAATTTGACATATGTATAGTCTATTTTATGTTTGATTACCTTGTCTTAGAATAATTTTTATTTGAATTTATGTTGTGACCAAGTTGGCTTTTACTTTTGTGATACACTTTTTTTGTTTACTTTACTCATTCCATTTAGTGTTGGTATCTGGTCTTTGGTTTAATTGGGAGTGTCTTGTAAGCACATTTGGGCCTGGCTTGTGTTTCAAGCATGACACAATAATAAAACCTGATCAGAATCAGAATCAGAAAAACGTTTATTGCCTTTGTCAGTGAACAAGATTCACAAACTAGGAACTTGCTTCGGATTGTGACAGGTCTACACAGCGGTCTGAGCGATATTGTGGCTATGTCCTTCCTTTATTGCCAGAGACATTGTAATTGTTATTTAGTTAATTCATATGATTGTTCAGAAATGAAACATGAAATATCAAGACACTGAGTTACATTTTACAGAATAAACTTTCATCATTTATATGCTTCTCTGAGATAATACATACATTCTGATAATATTACTGAGTGCATTAGTGGAGACAAGCTGTAGCCATAATGGTGAGATGTTTGGTAAAAGAGGAAGGGAAGAAGTAAAGAACAAAGTGCCATTTTAAGTAAAGTATAGCATTGGTAGAGCATAAAAAGATGAGAACAAAAATAACTGGTGGTATTGGTGCTATTTACTTGTTAATTCTTGCATTTATAACAGTTACAGAGCAGAAGGGGTGTCTAGTTCCTCTGCCACACTGGTATGGAGGTCTGTCTGGGGGCCACTCCGGAGTGAGCTTAGGACAAACAATGCAGAACTCAACTTGAGCAGAGCAGTGCATCTGAATCTGTATTTGCCCTTGAAAACAAAAGAAGCCTTTATTTCAGTGTTGGCTGCACCGTCTTCACAGAGATGTCTAAAAATGTGAGTACTTTTAAAGTTACACATGTGTTACCAGTACGTGTCATATTAGGTCCTTTTTGTGAAGCGACACAATGAGTCAGGGGTCTGAATGCAAAACTAATTCTGTTTATAGACATAAGCTCATACCTCCTCCAGTTGGTGGCGCCATGTTTCTGTCAGAGGTTCAGGAGAAACTGCGTGACCACAGGAGAGTTGTGCTTTTAAGAAGCCGTCACCGTCCTCAGGAGCTGACAAGCTGATAAACATCTTTATAACATTTCTGTTCCTGTCCATGTTCCGCCAAAACAATGCTATTTACAAAAGTGATCCAAGTCATCCTTTCCATTGACTAATGTCAGGGTCCGATCTAAAGGGTCAAAGCTCTTCTCTGGTTGGTCAAAACTCATTCTGAAACAACAGCAGTGTAAGCAGTCTGGTTAGGATAAGGCAGAGCTCATTTCAGCAAACATGACCCGCCAACTGTCTGGGACTTTCCTCTGGTTTACAGTAAAACACCTGACTCAACAGAGTTAGATAGTTTAAGTTGATTTTATAATAATAATAATAAAAACCCAGCTTTAACCCAGAAAGTTGAAGTAGACTCTAAACTAGTAATAAACCTGGTAAACGTTGCTAATGAAAGCAATATATTCTGTGTTATAATTGTCAATAGATCCAGTGCATTGATAATAAGAATCCCAGCAGGATCCAGCTCTCTACTTCTAATGACACTGAGAGCTATGAGCTCAGTGACTTTGAGAACTTGGACCCTCCCCAGTGGAGTTGCTTTTTGTTGTCCAACTATTAACCCTACATACTGTAGGTTACATACATAGTTTTACATAGTTTAGGTCTGTAATAAAAAATCTGCCAGACCAGATGGCTCCTAGATCCTGCCATCTTACTGAGGACTTCTGCTTCCAAACTGACTGCTGCTTGGTGCTCAACTTTATCAACAATCATTATCGCGCTTCACTGTCCCTGCTCTGTGGAAGAAATCTGTAATCATCCCTGTACCCTAAGTATTTTGTCCTGCTGTTCACAACTTAAGGCCAGTAGCTTTGACATCTGTTGTAATGAAATGTTTTGAAAAGATCATTGTGGACATGCTAAAGATCCCCTGCAACTTGCTCATTTACAAACACGTATAAAACACTTATGTGTTGACTTTTATTCGGCAGTACAACCACAGCTACTGGTCCAGAAATTGACTGATTTGCATGTTAATCATTTTATTATTCAATGGTTTTATTTTTCTTAACAACAGCAAGTAAAAGTAAATGGTGTTCTCTCTACGGTCAAATAGTCTAACACAGGTGTCCCACAGGAATGTGTGAGTTCTCCTTTCCTTTTTTCACTCTACACAAATGAATGCAGGAGCCGTCTGTGCAACAATCCCATCATTAAGTTCTCTGACGATACAGTGATCTTAAGCCTACTGTATAAAGAGGACTGGTCCTCTGTGGTACATGCATGAGATCCACCATTTAAAGAACTGGTGTGACCACTTCCTGTTTTTAATGTTAAAAAGACAAAGGAGATGTGTTATAAGAATTTTCTATGTCCTTATATTTATCCAGAGAGACACGGAGACAGATTATAATTTAACAAGCAATGGCCAGGTTTTAATCCTTGCAAGGAGAAGCAAAGCAGACACACACAGTAACAAGGGTACAGCGGGAGGTTTGCTTAAAGATGTAAACAGAACATGAGAATTTATACAACACCGTGACGGCCTTGGTGAGAGGCGTTCACAATGGTCCAGGTGCAAAAGTCCCGTGACAAGCCATGTCTCACTCTAGTTATGTCTACTTCATGGATTAGCAGGACGGACATGACATGAATTTGACATGACCTGAAGAGAACTATAAGCCCCCAGTAACTCTTAACATTAAAGCTAAAATACTTATAACTGTAAGAAACCCTTTTTTCAACTGTTTTGTATGTTATTTACACTCTCTGCATGATACACTGCACCCTAGATTAGTCCACTACATACCTCATCTGTTTAAACCAGTCAGAACCAGTTGGTCACCCCTGGCTGGACACATAGGTAAACTACTGATTCAAAGTAGGAAGTGTCCCCTCCTGTGAGAGGAGTGGCCAAAGGTTAGGACCTTTTGAGCATTGAGTTGACCAGCAGCACAACACGTGGGCTGACCTCCTGTTAACTACGTGTTGTGACCCAGCGCTGGCTTGTACCTTTTTCTGAGTGGATTTAAACATACACACTTTACATTGGTTTTATAGTTTTTATTGAAGTAATATTAGTTCAAACACTCGTACCAAAGAGCCGAGAAACTGGTTCTCGGAGGAACATAACAACAATTGAAAAGTCCTGTTGCAATAAATATTGAGAGAGTCAGATCTGTTTTTCTGAGTCAAATGTTGTGAATACATTGACACATTAATTACAGAGAATGTCATTAATATGATTTATTTCTCCGTTTACCTTCGCAGGTCATGGATACGTGGTGTCCTGACAGGAGGTTGTGTCCGCCAGATGTGGCTTCTCTTTTACTTCTCTCATTTTTGTCTCTCAACACAAGGCAGGTATCAGTGCCTCAGAGGTTTTATTTCCTTCTCCTGAGTTTAAATGGTAAATGATGTGTGCTGATATTTTCAGGACTGAGAACGGGACAGAGTTTTCCCCCAGGACTCCTGCACAGCTCACTGTCCATACAGTCATCCTGCTGCTCATTGTGGCTTCTTCTTCTCTCCCGGCTGTGATCGTCACCAGTTCTTGTCGCTCCTGCAAGGTCAGGGTTCACAGCATTCAAGATGAACACAACCTGCAGCATTAAAATGAGTTTATTTTCTTTAAGACAACATACAATGTTCATTAAGCCGGAGCAGAGATGCTTGTACCAGTTTATAGTTTAACTGCTTGTTTCCATCTGTAGTCCTTTATTGTACATGTTTTTGGTGGTAGGGAAACCGAGTACCCGGAGGAAACCTACGCAGACACAGGGAGAACATGCAATCTCCACACAGAAAGCCCTGTCCTGGATGGGAATTGAACCCAGGACCTTCTTGCTGTTAGGCCTGAGTGCTAACCACTCTGCCACCTCCATAAAATCTGTTCACAGGCCAGAACTGCTCAATGTGACACATCTACACAAGTATGAGTATATATGAACATATATAATAGGCTTTCTAAAGGAAAACGTCTGCTAAAGGACTAAATGTATATAAATGTAAATGTATAATCCACATTTGAACATTGTACAATCAGTTTAATGTATATGTGGTTGAAAAAATAAATATATTATTGTGGAATAAGTTTGAGAGAAAACAACAGATGTCTTTTGGTGATTTATTTAAGGAAAAAGGAAAAAGAATTCAGAGACATCTTCTGCAAAAGGAGGAATGAGCATACAAATCTGTCTGTGTACAGGGTTGCATGAACAGTCCCAATGTTAACTAGGCAGGATTAGAATTTATACTGAAATCACAGCAGATAAGAAAATGAAACACTGGCTCTCAGAGAGTGAGCCGTCTAACATGAATCAGCATTTGTCTCTGTATAAGACAATTGTATCAGTTTGAAAACAGTAGCACAGGTGGTGCACATATCATTCTGCTGCGGTCAAGGACAGCACAGAGCATGTGAAAGAGGAAAATATCATTTTCCCATTACAATTCCCTCCTTTTGATCAAACACAATTGATCAACCAAAATCAATCAAAAGCCAATGAGGTTACAAAACATAAATCAAATTAACCTTAGCTTTGTGAGTTGTACTACTGTTGTGGTGCCGAAAAACCCAGCCGAGGGCTGACTAAATCAAGCAGAAACATTTCATACTATCAGTAGCTGACCTAACGCTGGGAAAAGAACACCACAGCCCCTCCCTCACAGGCGGCGTAACTCACTAGGGTTAAACATAAGCATTAGATGAAAAATATTCCCAAAACGAATCACTTTGTAAAACTTAAAAACCTTCAAGTCAAATAAGACTTTACCTCAAAGAAAGCATTAGTGAAAAGATTTAAAAACACCACATGTAAGTCCACAATTTTAGCCTTAGCGTGTCTAAAATAACAAAAATTAAAATGATCAGGTTCAAAAGCTGTGATTGCTTTGGTGACTATATGTCACAATTACTACTTCTAAAGAAAATTACATGTGCATTACACAGACATAGGAACATACTTAGTCATACTTAGTCTTCTTGATATAGATGAGCAAATAAAACAGAATTAACAGAGTCACAATCAAGAGCAGAGGTGTCTGGGTTGTGGTCTTTGTCATGTTGAGGCAATTCAACATAGAGTTTAGCTAGTTGCAGGTTAAAAAGAGAAGTCACTAATCTTCGGATGAGCGGGATAATGCAGCAGGAGACAAGGAAAAGAAGGATAATAGCCACTAAAAGTAGGCCTGCGAGTTTAGTTAACCATGTTTTCCAAACACCGCCCATGAACCAAGACCACCCGTCTGGAGCAGGGTATGTGAGCGGAGCGGAGCGGCAAGAATTTGCGCTCCACGCTCAAAGTATTTCATAAATACTCCGCTCAAGCTCCGCTCCGGGTGTGCAATTTTCCGCTCCTCGCTCCTCCCCGCTCCGTCCATATACGTCTCGCTCCGTTTCGCTCAGGGTATTTTTTTTATTTTTTTTTTTTTTAATAACACCAGTGTCTGATCAGAAGATGCATGTAGTGTAAAACGAATACACAGTACTAAGAGAAAAACATCCATACTTTTTTGTAATTTTGAACACTGAACAGCCCCAAACCCCTCCGTCTCCTGACAGTGGTTTGGTCCTGGGACTCCTGCCTCGTGATTGGTAATTGAGCGATAGTGGAGCGTTTCGGAGCGGGAGAAAATCACAACGCTCCAACATTTAAAAAATCCGCTCCTCGCACCGGGCAAAATCACACCGCTCCGCTCCTCGCTCCGCTCCCGCTCCGCACCGCTCACATACTCTGGTCTGGAGTGAGGGTATCAGAGGCTCGTTGGCGAATTAAAAGGTCATCGTGGTCAGACTTGGCAGAGTTGTGTTAGTAGTAGAATGGGAAGTGCGGTCAGTTAATAGCCAGAGTAGAGATATTACAATAAGTGAAGATAAAAGTAATAAAAAGCACGTGGTTCCCCTTAGACCACACAAGCCTGGGAGTCTAAACGGATGCCAAGAATGATGTCCGTCCATTTTTAATGTTCAAAGATCTGTTCAATAACAGCAATAATTAAATGATTGTAACAAATAAAATAAAATTAAGCAGTTATCATAAAATTTACATGTATGAGTATGTGATGATTGTTTAATAAATCTTCAAAAATGAATCATTAGAGCAATTTTAAATGCAATAAAGAACCAAAAAAAAAAATAAAATAAATATATATACATATATATTTGTCAGTATAAAACTGGTTATCAGTGATGTGAGGAACTGTGGGACAGATGAGTGTGTGTCACATGTTATAGTTACGCTGTTGAATTTGCTGAAAACGGTCAGCTCTATTTCTTCAGGTGGTACAGAGTCTTTCATAAACTTGATTGTAGGTGGGACCAGCTCTCGGCACTGGTCTCAACGTTGAACTGCATTCACCAGAGCAGTTTCAGCGGAGGAGGTGAGCGAAAATCTCACCCCAGTCTTCCCACGTAGTCAACAATGGAGGTAGAGCTAAGGTCTCACCTCAGATCTCCCACGTAGTCAACGATGGAGGTAGAGCTAAGGTCTCACCTCAGATTTCCCACGTAGGAGCTTGTTCTCGGGACAAGCCTCTTACTTTTGTGATCATTCACTGGGTCCCCTCTTTGACAGTGGGGGAGCAGTTGACGAGCTGGTCAGGTGGAGGTTTCTTCTTGCAGTGTTGTGCATGGATCCAAGGCGCTCTTTCTGCGAACTTCACAGCCGTGTGGGTTGTGAGCAAGATCTGATAGGGTCCACACCAGGGTTTGTCTCTCCAGCTGCGCTTCCTCAGGTTTCTCACCAGGATGTAGTCGGCAGGCTGGAGTTTGTGGAACTGGTGGGTGGCTGGTTTGGGCAGGGAATCAAGCACCTGAGATCTAATATCAGAGAGAACCTTAGAGAGTGAAATACAATAGGATATCATTGGGTCTGGCAGAGTACTATCGGCCAGTGCTGCAGGTTCAGATGGGGGTCCAAACCCAATTCCAGGAGGTTGTCCAAACACTATCTCAAAGGGAGAAAGGTTATTTCACGCGCACTCTCATCCTCAGGTACATCAAACCAATAGGCAGACATTTTACCCAGGTTTTACCTGTTAATTCAGATATTTTTGCCAATTTGCATTTCAGAGTGCCATTTTCTCTTTCTACAGCTCCTCCAGAAGCTGGATGGTAGGAGCAATGAGTTTTCAGGTCAAATTTTAGGTGTTCACTCAGTGTTTTCAGAATGTCATTTACAAAATGAGTACCGTTATCACTTGTAATTAGGTTCGGAAGTCCCCAGCGAGGAATTATTTCGCTTAAGAGGATTTTTGCTACTGTGTCAGCAGTGCAGTGTTTTGTTGGGAATGCTTCTACCCACTTTGAAAACATGTCAACTATTACAAGGCAGTATTTCTTACCTTCGCAGGGTGTTAACTCAATGAAGTCCATTTGAATGTGGCAAAAAGGCCTGGAGGTGGGTTTGTGACCTCCACATCTGTTTTGTTGTAGGAGTTACCTTTAGAACTGTGATGAAGATGAAGCATTTTGAGCAAAAATCTTCAGCAAATTCGTTAAACCCCACAGTAAACCAATGTTTTTGAAGGTCTTTTCTCATTCCCTCTTTTGATACATGGTCAACGCCATGTAACAATTTTGCAAAAGGCAGGAAGAGGGCTTGAGGAAGACATGGATTGCCATTAGGGCCCATCCAAACACCATTTGTGTTTGTACAGTTTTTCTTTTTCCAAGCAGCTTTGTCTGCTGGAGTGGAGATGCGGCCCAAATCAGAAAGTGAAACAATGTCAGAGTGAGTGCAAGTTTGATCCGTTGTCTGGGAGAGTAATGTAACAACGTAGGGTGTGAGTGACGCTGCTTTTGCAGCTGCGTCTGCTCGTGCATTACCTAGAGAGACTGTGTCTTTGGCAGAGGTATGTGCAGAACACTTACATACTGCCATGGCGGATGGGAGTAGCACTGCATATAAAAGATCAGAAATCAAATCTTTGTGTGAAATGGGTTTGCCATCAGATTTGAGGAATTTTCTGTGGCGCCAAAGTGCTGCGTGGTTGTGTAGAACACCAAATGCATATTGACTGTCTGTGTAAATGTTAATTGTTTTACCAGATGCCAACTGACAGGCTTTGGTCAGGGCAATTAGTTCTGCTGCTTGCGCTGAAAACCGAGGACTGAGAGGAGATGACGTCACTGTTGCATGATCATCCACAACTGCATATCCAACGTGTGCAGAACCAGTGTTTGGGTCCTTGGAAGCTGAACCATCTACATAAAAATGAGTTAAGGATTAGAAAGAGGAGTGTCAGTCAAATCAAGTCTTAGCAGACAGATAAGGTCAAGTTCAGAGAGACAACAGTGAGGTTCTCCCTCCTCTGAGAGAGGCAGGAGTGTAGCAGGGTTGAGAGTGTTACAACGTTTAACCTCAACATTCGGTAGGTTCAGAAGGGTGGTGTTGTAACGTAGCTGACGAGCAGGGGTCAAGTGAGCTGTCTTTTGTTCAGTCAGAATGTTGGAGACAGCATGTGGAGCAAAAGGGTGAGATGACTGTAGCCTACATAGGGACGAGAGACAATTATTGCTGCTTCACAGGCTGCTAAAGCACAGAGACATGGTGGGTGGCCTCTAGCAACAGGATCAAGGTGTGTCGAGAAGTAACCCACAGGCTTCAGCAGCTGTCCCTGTTTTTGGGCGAGAACAGAATTCATACAACCATCACGTTCGTCAACAAATTGGAAGAAAGGCTTGTCAGGGTTTGGCAATGCCAATGCAGGGGCTGTCTGTAGTAGCAGTTTCAAATGAGTAAATGCAGAGTCAGCCTCAGATGTCCATGTGGGTTTGGAGTGAAGTGTCATGTCTTTTTTCAGAGTAAGATCACGTAGGGCGTTCTACAGTAGAGTCATTTGGAATAAAAGTTCTGCAGTAGGAGCACATGCCAAGGAAAGACAGCATTTGTTTATTAGTCAATGGTTTTGAGAAGTTGGCAATGGCTGTCACCCTGTCTGTAGTAATGCTTTTTTGTGAGTGAGTGATGACATGACCAAGAAACTGAACTTTCTGTTTTACAAACTGAATTTTAGAAAGTGAAACCTTGTGGCCCTGCTCAGCTAGGTGATTTAATAGAAGCAGTGTGTCAGTCTCACACTGCTCCTTCGTGTCTGAACAGAGCATGATATTATCAACGTACTGCAAAATGGCAGTGTTGAAGTGTCAAATGAAAGAGACTGTCACGCACTGCCTGACAGTAAACGCTAGGAGCGCAATTTAGGCCTTGTGGCATTGGAGACCAGGAATAGAGTTTTCCTGCAAATTCAAAGGCAAACCAAAACTGGGAGTCTGGATGGACAGGTACAGAGAAAAAAGCATTTGAAACGTCAACCACAGAGAACCATTTTGAAGTTGTTGGAATTTGTGACATGATGGTGTATGGATTGGGACAGATTGGTTCTGAAGAGTGAATAGCTTCGTTCACAGCACGAGGGTCTTGGACAAAACGCCACTCAGTGGGCATTTCCAGTGGTCTGATCTTTTACAGGGAAAATTGGAGTACGGCAGGAGAGTCAGAGCACTCAACAATTACACCTGCTTTCAGCAGAGAGTCAAAGACTGGTTTTATCCCCTGTTCAGCTTCAGGCTTCAGAGGATATTGATGTGCTTTTGGTCTGTATTCAGACTTTGGAGTTAGTTGATGAGGTTTACAGTTTTTAATTAAACCTACATCATATTTGTGTTTGGCCCACAATGAGTCTGGTAACTGTGTTAACAGTGGAGACACATCACTGGATGTGAGAGGCTGAGCATCGACTTTTGCGAGTGTGTGACTAGAAGATGGGGTGGAGTCATTTTGAGGAAGAAGGTAGCAGGAGCGGTTACAATTGACTCCTGCAGTGAATGGCACATAGCATGTGTCAAGTTTGTGAGAGTGGTAAATGTCTGGATTATCTGGGTCTTGTTTCCAGTCTGTAGCTTTAAAACATTTTGCCATAAAAAGACCAACATCACGCCATTGTTTGTTATGTGGTTTAACTATTGAGACATGTAGGGCTGAGTTTTGGATTTTGAGGAACTTTGACAGTTTGTGAGGTAATGGAACATTATAAGCGCAAAAATCTTGGTTAAAGTACAGTCCATTCAGAATGAGTCGGTCAGTAGTTTGTGCTATAAGTAAAATGTTATTTTAATCATATTTTGGAATGATATTCTTTTAATATAGTTTGTAAAGGTTAAATCTGAAGTAGATGAGTTTTGGAGTGCTTATGACTTCACTGTAGGTGCAGTTATAAGGGCTATAATTAGACTATCCATATATGGCCACAATGCTGTGAACATATGTGCCTCCCTGCTGCTTTGAACATATGTGCCTCCCATACATGGACACTCTGCTTTGCTGCATAAGAAACATCTGTCTTTAATCTTTTTTTAGTTACATTCTGAATGTATTCTGGGATTGGTAGATGCACCATTACCATGTAAAGTCACACTGCCATTGTATATAAACTGTGCGTTTACAATAAAGCTTTGAGAAGGAGAGAACAGAACCACGAAACCTGTGTGTTGCTTTTTGTCTATTTCTCCCACTGATCAGTGCTCATACAGCTGTATTGTACGTAACTGTTGGGATTCTAGAACCTGACATAGCGGAGCGAGTTACGGACAATAATCTGAATATGATATCATTAGTTAGCGGGATGCTGACGGTAGCCAAGCAGTAGGTACTGGGTAAAAATAAGTTTGCGGAGCGGACTATCGAGCCCAGCTATAGCTCGGTAGATTAGCTAATCTGTATTGGTTAAGCGGGAAGCTGACTTCGGCCGAATAAATCCGGAAAAAACATCTATCGACTAGCTAGAGTAAAAAACATTATTCCATTGGTGTCAGAAGTGGGATCTAGAGCGGCATCATCGGACCACGGGCTGGACACTGAACTCAAAGCCCCACCTAGCGCAACTCATCAAGTCTTCGGCAGCATAGACAGACAGCAGCCGGGGAGAAGAGGTGGGACAGAGACTTCCTTGCCAGTCTGGAGGCCCGAGGTGAAGCTCCTGGAGTCCCTGAGATCGAACTACACTTCTCATTGTGTCCGGGTAAGTGCCAACCTTTAAAAATTAAAACTAAAATGGGTTTAGATATAGCTAAACCAAGTTCTGCATTATGTAAAAAGATAGGAAAAAAGTATCCAGGCTCAACTAAAAGTGTTCATATACAGGGTGAAAAGTTGGGATTTCCAGATGGAGGTAGTTTAAATGTTCAACAGTTACAACAATTAAGACAAAATATGGAAAACTGTTACAAGATTATATGGCCTAAAAATAAAAATGAACTAATAAAAGTAAAATTAAAAATAGAAGATTTGCTTAAAACAGTAGGACCAAGAAGCAAAACCTTAGATTGAATAAAAGTAATAAAAGAAAACAATAGGACCAAATCTGACTGAAACCAAAAACAAATGTAATCATTTTAACATCTAGAAAGCCACCTATAGCAGCAGCACTCTATCCTCCATTGCACACCATTGTACTGACTCAACAGGATTGTCACTTTAACAAAACCAGTTACATCTCAGACACCAGTTAGATTGATTGAGCAGATGTTGGTGCAGCCTGTTGGGCAGTTTCCTATGTATCAAGTTGCAGGAGGAGATGCTATACAACAGGTTTTCAGACCATGGGACAGGACAGAAATGAAACAGGCAGCTGGATGTGTTCCTGGCCCCAGAAACGGTACGCATGCTTTTGAAAAAAATTGGATCTCATTGTGTAAACAGTGGAGGCCGACTGGTGAAGAATGCAGAAAATTGTTGTGCATGATTAGTAAAGATGAAGCTTATAAATGGGACAAGTTGTTTGATGAGAGTAGAACTATAGAAAAAGTGGTTTCTAAAGAAGTACAGTGGGACAGAGATGACGACTACCAAGACATGGTAAATGAAATAGTTCTTTTTGCTAAAGAGGTTTGGGGTAACTATTCAGGTATTCAAAATGTAATGCAAATGACTCAGGGTCCTGAAGAGAGTGCACCTTTGTTTTTGGCTAAATTCCTTAAAGCATATGAGCAACAGACAGAACAGGAAAAGGGTAAGTTTGGGTCTAGCCCTATAGGACCATTTGAGGCAGCCGTTGTAGCACTTGGATTAAATAGATTAAACTCAGAAACTCAGATTTTAATCAAACGACACAAGGTTGGATGGAAAACTATGGGGTGGGATGAGTTAATAACTCAGGCTCAGCATTGGGAGGAATATTTAGCCAGGACAGAAAAGGAAAAGAAGGCTAAAAAAGAGACGCAGCAAGTGTTTTATGTACAGGATCCAAGACGAGACATACAGCAACCGCAGGCACAGACAGAGAATAGGTTTAAGAAAAGAAGATGGAATATTGGAAAAGATCAGTGCAGATTTTGCAAGGAAAAAGGCCACTGGGCAAGAAATTGCCCAAAGTTAAAAAGGTCAGAACCCAGTGCACCACCATTTCAAGTATAGGATTTTGCGGGGAGTGCATCAGACCAGACTAACCAGACTAACTTGACTGACTTACAGGACATAGATGTTGAAGAAATCAGAATATCAAGTAAAGACGACGGACCGAATGTTATACTACAGATTAATGGAGAAATTGAAAATCTTTTAATAGATAGCGGTGCATCTAAATCAGTATTATCTAATAAAAGTAAACGGAAAAATCATATTCCATTGTCAAACAAAACTGTGTTTACAATAGGAAACACTAATCAAATGCAATTGGAAGCGGTAACAAGTCCACTTATAGTAGAGGGCCTAGATCGGATTGTGGAACATGAATTTATTTTATCTAGATCTTGTCCAATTAATCTGTGTGGAAGAGACCTTATGAAGAAAATGTGTATGACAGTAGAAAGTACACCGACTGAGGTTAAAATGAGAAACCCAGAACAACAGTTTGTGTTACACGGACATGACATACCTCTTGTCATCTATATGATGCAACTAGATTTGCAACACACAGAGGCAGGACAGATAGTTCTTGACATAGCCCGACAATACACCACTCTGTCAAGACACTTCATGACAGCAGAAGAATTACATTGTACGTTGCATGTGTCACAGGGACCTGATGACAATTATGAAGAAGACTTTTACAAACAGATTAAAGACGCACACAACACCTTAATGGTAAAAAGTTTATACTGTAGTAAGACTAGAGCCGTATGCTCAGTAGAGTTACACTCTGAACAAATGCATCTGTTTACTGGACACACACCACATGTTTCTATTGCCAGAGATGATACAGATGAGTGGAAAGACCTACAATCTTTTCTGACTATGATACTCCTCAATAACGCCAAGTCAGGGTGGGTTACTGTTGGGGATAAAGTACGGTTTAATCCAACTCTGGAGGTGTATGAAATAAGTTTGTGGCAAATGTGGTCAGTGTTTAAGACGGTATGGATGAGAGAGTCTGTGGAGGAATGTATGATGATATCAGAGTCAATAGCAGCTGACTTAGAACAGATACCAGACATACTTTGGTCAAAAGGTCCAACGGACGTGGGCAGGCTAAATGTACCTCCCTACCGCATCACTACAAACACAAACACTAAACCTCAACTTAGACAGTACCCAATCTCACAAGAGGCGCAGGAAGGGGAATTGAGCTGTCTCAACGATTATTTAAAAGCTGGTGTGATTATTCCATACAACAAAGAAGGTGCAAACACACCAATTTATCCAATCAAGAAAAGAGGGACAATGGTCAGATGGAGGTTCATTCATGATCTAAGGGCAATAAATGCACTCACTAAACCAATTCCATCGGTTGTAGCCAATCCACATACTATTTGGACAAAGATAAATCCAACACATAAGTGGTTTTCAACAATTGATTTGGCTAATGCATTTTTTTCAGTACCAATACATGAAGACACACAGCCATGGTTTGTTTTCACATTGGGGGGGTCAAAGTTCACATGGACTTCTTTGCCTCAAGGATTCGTGGACAGCCCCGCTGTTTTTCATGCAGTTTTAGATAAACAATTAAGTGAATTTGAGACTGACACTGACATTACAGTACTGCAGTATGTTGATGACCTGTTAGTATGTGCAGAAGACAAAGACGAGTGCAGACGTGGCACATTGGATCTCCTTAAATACTTGGCAGTTAACAACCACAGAGTAAATAAGGACAAAGTAATTATATGTCAACAGGAAGTGACATATCTAGGACAGATAATTTCTCAGGAAGGAAGACGACTGACAGGTGACAGAAAGCAGGCAGTTAACACACCTTTACCAAAGACTAAAAAGATTTGTTAAGTTTCATTGGAATTTGCTCATACTGTAGAACATGTATTCCCAGTTTTGCAAACATGGAAGGAACATTTAGAGATCTGCTAACACATGACATGAAGAACACAGACACAGTGCAGTGGACTGAAGAGGCAAGGGAACAGTTTGAAAAGGCGAAAGACAATATTATGAATAGTCCAGCACTGGGGTGGTTTGACGGTAATAAACCTTATGAGTTGTTTGTTGATTCTTCAGATGGCTACATGAGAGCAGTACTAACCCAGACTAGAGGAGGATTGCAGAAGCCAGTGGGCTATATTAGTAAAAGACTTGATTATGTTGCACGTGCATATCCAACCTGTGTACAGAGCATTGTAGGAATAAATGAAGCAGTTCTAGCAGTCCGGGAGTGGGTGAGATTTTCACCTTTGACAGTATGGTGTAACCATCAAATACAAATGCTTCTTCAAGACCAACATTTGACACACCTCACTACTCAAAGGTATTTGAAATACGAGACATGTTTGTTTGGAGACCCTATGCTGACAATAAAGACATGCACCAAGCTAAACCCAGCAACTTTACTTCCATTTCCATCAGATGACACAGACACACACGACTGTCAGGAAGTTGTTAGAGAGGTTCTTACCCCAAGACGAGATCTTCTTGACGTTCCTCTTAATACAGGAAGTATAGTATTTGTGGACGGTGTGCCAAAAGAGACCTAAAGGGTGGAATGGAGGTGGGGTATGCTGTGGTAACGGCTGAAACAATTTTAGAATCTGGAGTATTGCCACAACATTGGTCAGCACAAAAAGCTGAGCTTCATGCGTTAACAAGAGCTTGTGAATTGCACAAGGAACAGGAAGTAACTATCTACACAGATAGTAGATATGCGTTTGGAGTAGTACATGATTTTGGAGCACTGTGGCAACAAAGAAATTTTCTAACGGCCATGGGTAAACAAATCTCTAACAGTGAACAGGTTCAGAGATTACTGGAAGCAATACTTTTACCTAAAAAAATAGCAGTGGTAAAATGTAAAGACATACGAAAAATACAGACTTAGAAAGTCTTGGCAATGCGAAGGCAGATGCCGAGGCCAAAAAAGCAGCGGAAAGTAAAACAGAAATAAATGTTGAGAGTTTAAACAATGTGTCTACACAAGACTATTTTGAAACTTCAATACAGGACATTCAAAATCAAGCAGAAAAAACTGAACTTTCCAGATGGAAAAACTATGCTACCCAAGTTAATGGTATATGGACATCTAATGGAAAACCATGTTTACCACGAGCCTGGTATAGAATTGCTGCAGAAATAGCACATAAAGACCATGATGGACAAAATAAAATGGTAAATCTTATTAGAGGA
The DNA here is from genome assembly GCA_024349245.1 of Neodontobutis hainanensis. Lineage (NCBI taxonomy): Eukaryota > Metazoa > Chordata > Actinopteri > Gobiiformes > Odontobutidae > Neodontobutis > Neodontobutis hainanensis. The sequence goes on from JALDNG010001321.1 coordinate 33,606, forward strand.
GTTTGGCACTGCCCAGGGATACAGCAGATAGTGGCAGAAGTGTGTATTACGTCTGTATTAAGTGATGTATGTATTAAGTCTGTTTTAAGTGTTGTATGTGTGCCAGGCACAACGTAGAAACTGCGCAGAGTAAGTTGCAACAAAAGAGCTCAAGGACCAGTTCATCATTGAATGATGGATTTTATAAGTGCATGCCAAGAAACTAAATATGTGCTAACAACTAATCACACTAACAACTAACCTTTAACAACTAAGGTATGAATTACAAATTGGAAAATACAATACGTTGCTGGCAGAATTCTTTTCTTTTGCCCAGGCTTGACCATTACACGACCTGGTGCCAGGCAACTATGTGTGGATAAAGAGGGGAGATGGAAAAATTTGTTGGAGCCAAGGTTCGAGGGCCCATACCAGGTTCTGCTGACATCACCAACAGCAGTCAAAGTGGCGAGAGAGCAACTTGGATCCATCACCACCACATAAAAAGGCGATCGTTGACAAGCTAGCTGACGGACCAACTAAAGACAGTACCACCAAGGACAAGGACAAAGACACGGACACGGACATTGTCTCAAAGGACGAGAACTCGACTGACTGAAGGAGCGCTCCCTGGAAAATACGACTACAAAGACTGAGATAAGTTATTCAAGGCTTACAGTGTAAATGGTGTGACATAATATTTACAAGATGTTTTTTCTTTTATGATTTGTGTAATATTACTGGAAATTCATGGTGCTTTGAGTATAAAGGAAACGTTGTAAGGGGAACAGAAGGCATTATTCACGTGGGCTACACACTACAAGGTGATGAAATAATTTGCAACTGTAAAACCAAGGTGGGACACATTAGTAGTTTTGCTTTAGAATTTGAGCCATGTGGAAAAGAGGTAAAGAACATTGTTACATATGTGCCACAGTTTGGAGTAGCATCCCAAGTATGTTCTGTTTACAGCGCGGTACAGGGCAAACATCAGAATAACACAGAGGTTTCATTGCATTGTAACTGGCCTGGTCGACCACAACATGGTAACATATATTGTAAATGTGTAACATTTCCTTTAGGTTATGCTTTGTCAAAACCCAAATACGACTGTGGCAACTTAAAGGAAATTAGTACAATTACCAAGACTCCTCCCTCAGCCAACCCTATATATCAGACACTACCATCTATTGTTCCAATACGCCCTGCTACAGTACAGCCAGCAGAACCAGATGTGGAAGAAAACCTGGACATACTAACTTTTGAATCTAGATGGAATAAAACACTAACCAACATAGTTCGACCTCTAGGGGTGAAACCAGAGGATTGTGTAATATGTGTGGTACCAACACAAAAGTATATGGCTGTAGGAGTAGCTGTAAATAAAAAAGAAACTTGTGATACTTATATCGTTATTAACCAAGCTGGTATAGAAACTAAAGTATATCTAACAGAAATGGGAACCTTTTTACTGCACGTTGGCAAATTCTATCCTATCGTTGCCAGCAATATTTGTTTAATAGATTGCATTTTTCTGTCAATGATTAACAGACACTTTGCCTACATGAATCACCTTCGGGAGTCAAAGTGTCCTAAACCACGTTACACACACAAGGAGCTTCAATTAGACCCTCCGGTTCGAAAGTGCCCCGCAGCGAAGGCTGCTGAGTTCTCCTGTATAAGGGTGGGTTCAGGACGAGCAAGGCTACCTTTCAGTTACCGTATAAAGTGTGTTCAATGGATGGGAACTACTGATGACTCAGGTAGAGGCAGGTGGTTGGGAGAAATCATTAGCAGACTGGACTGGACTCCAGACATTTTCTTTGCATGTGGTAACACAGCAACATTAAGAAACAGACCAGGAGTAGATGAGGAGTGCGCTGTAGTTATGCTTGCTGAAAGAATTACAGTCATCACTAAAGAGGAGGATTTGAAAACAAGGAATAAGAGAGGAGCTGAGGATAACAGTTTTGGGATACCTATGGGTGTGCCTCCTGAATTTCAGGCCATTAGAGACCCTAATGGATGGTCTTTACTTGCTGCAATACCGTTTTTATCGGCAATAACATCGTCTAAACACAGCAAGTGGATTAATTATCTTTATTATACTCAACAGAGAATGGTCAATTCTACGGCTAAATCGTTGCTAGCAATTGAACAAAAACTTACAGATGTCACTAGAACTGTGCTAGAGAATAGACAAGCACTGGATATTATGCTGGCTGACAGAGGAGGTCTGTGTACTTTCATCAATGCGGATGAAGGGTGTTGCACCAATATAAAACAAGTATCTGACATGTCAAATGTTTCTCTTGCTATCCAGGAAATAAAAGATCTACAGACGGAACTTTCTGATTTAAATAATATGTTAAGTAAAGGCTGGTTTGACCAATGGGTAAATAACACTTTTGGACGATTTTCAGGTATAGTTACTTCAATTCTGGTGCCTATGGCAAGTGTAATTATTTTAATGTTGTTATTCTGTATGTGTGTTCCATGCATAATAGGATTCAACGACGGATGGAAAACATATTGCTTGTACATTCTACCAATTTTTATCCTACACTACTTTTGGATGAATCACCGAATTCAGAAAATGACAATGAGGAAAAAATAGGATTATATGTTTTTCCTGAGGATCTTGATATATAACTTTTTCCAACATTATTGACTATGTGAACAGGGAAAGGATCAGGTTTGGGTGACGGCCTGTACGGGTCCATCAACAACTGTGAAATTCCCTTGGTCCGAGTATTTTCAGTGTAAGGTGATTCTTTTATAGAATCAAAGGGTGGAATGCTATAAGTAAAATGTTATTTTAATCATATTTTGGAATGATATTCTTTTAATATAGTTTGTAAAGGTTAAATCTGAAGTAGATGAGTTTTGGAGTGCTTATGACTTCACTGTCGGTGCAGTTATAAGGGCTATAGTTAGACTATCCATATATGGCCACAATGCTGTGAACATATGTGCCTCCCTGCTGCTTTGAACATATGTGCCTCCCATACATGGACACTCTGCTTTGCTGCACAAGAAACATCTGTCTTTAATCTTTTTTGTTACATTCTGAATGTATTCTGGGATTGGTAGATGCACCATTACCATGTAAAGTCACACTGCCATTGTATATAAACTGTGCGTTTACAATAAAGCTTTGAGAAGGAGAGAACAGAACCACGAAACCTGTGTGTTGCCTTTTGTCTCTTTCTCCCACTGATCAGTGCTCAGACAGCTGTATGCGTAACTGTTGGGATTCTAGAACCTGACATAGCAGAGCGAGTTACGGACAATAATCTGAATATGATATCATTAGTTAGCGGGATGCTGACGGTAGCCAAGCAGTAGGTACTGGGTAAAAATAAGTTTGCGGAGCGGACTATCGAGCCCAGCTATAGCTCGGTAGATTAGCTAATCTGTATTGATTAAGCGGGAAGCTGACTTCGCCGAATAAATCCGGAAAAACATCTATCGACTAGCTAGAGTAAAAACATTATTCCACATTGTCGGTACCAGCTTTCTTCATACTGTTCATCTGGACCCATGGAGACATGCACTGTAACATGTAGTGCATTTGCCTTCATGAATTCAGAGGATGAGCTCATGTATTGTTTAGCTTTGTGTAACACATTTGGAGTCAGCAGATGGTCCAATTTCCACTGATACACATACAATGGAGTGGTCACCTCACATTTTATTAGGCAATATTCAGATTTGGTTTGTTTGATTTTGATACCATTTTCGTCTGCAAACAAGGTAATTCCTAGTGCGCACATAAGGTCACGACCTATTAGATTCACTGGACACAACTCAGACAACAGAAAGCTGTGTGTAGTGGACACTGATGGATCAGGTAAATGCTAGGTTACAGATAGAGGTTTTGTGAATGGTTCTTTAACAATCTGTCCACTCGCACTAATGGAGTGAGTTGTTTTGCCATTTAATGCAGTTTGAATTTGGTCTTTTCTGATCAGAGATTTTGTGGCCCCAGAGTTACCATAAATGACAGAGTTTTTCCTTTGATGTCACATTTTATTACCGGTAATTTTTCACACACCGATGTTGTTAACTTAGCATAGGTACCTTTAAACATTTCAGCTTTTTTTGTCATTTCAAGTTTCTTAATGGTTTCTGTCACTAAAGCAAGCAGTGGATCAGTTGCAAGCGCGTCTTCATTGCTTGTGAGCAGTGCGGTGTTGTGTGCATCGCCAGTGACAGGTGTGGTGTCCTTTTCGTGTGTTATACTCATCTCCCTCGGTCCCTCGGTTCCTCATCATCACCAGCCAGTCAGTTGGGGTCACTCAGAGCAGTGTCAGGGCGTTGGTCAGCTCGGTCTCTTCTTTTCTTGGGACAGTTGTCAGCCCAGTGGCCTGGTTCAGCGCAGATGAAACACAGTTGGGACTTTCTGCGTCGCTTAAACTCGTCTCTGTCTGGACGTCCACGACCTCTTCCTCTCAGTCGCCCTCTGCCTCTGTTGAAATGTGATGGTTGGGCAAAGGTCATTTTTGCAAAAGTGGAGACTAATTTTGCATCCACTTTTTCTTTTTTATTGGCACATCTGGTTTCTGCATCCTGGGTGTAGCGGAGAATTTCTTGGACACGGTTTGTGTCCCATGAGCCCACCATTTTGTCTGTCATAATTTTAACAATGTCTTTTCCAAGGCCATTTTTTAACATAATTTTGAACAGTTCTTCAAATGTACTGGTGTGTTCAGCTGTCCAGGCAGTGGCAGCCTGGCCGCTGTGTTGAATGCAATGTTGGCGTGCTCTAGCGGCAAAAGACATGACTGATTCATCTTCTCCACGTCTTAGTGACATCAAAACGTTCATGTCCATGTGGGCTGGGAACTGCAATAATGTTTTTACTCTAGCTAGGCGATAGATGTTTTTTCCGGATTTATTTGGCCCAAGTCAGCTTCCCGCTTGACCAATACAGATGTTTTACCTATAGCTCTGATAGGCCCGATGTCAGCATCCCGCTGACTATGATATCATATTCAGAGTATCGTCCGTAACTTGCTCCGCTAAGTCAGTTTCTAGAATTCTGACAGTTACAGCGATACGGCATGCCTACAGACACTGATCAGTGGGAGAAAGATACAAAAGGCATCACGCTGGTTTCGTGGTTCTGTTCTCTCCTTTTCAAAGCTTTATTGTAAAGCGTACAGTTTATATGTCTGTCTGTCCCAGGAGAGAATGTGTGTAAATGGGGTGAGTTGAAACTTCATGTAAAAAAACACTGTTGTAAAGCACTTTGTGATAATTATCTGAGAAAGGTGCTATATAAATATAAATTACTTACTTACTTACTATATACAATGGCAGTGTGACCTTACCTGGTAATGGTGCATCTACCAATCCCAGAATACATTCAGAATGTAACTAAAAAAAGAAAAAAGACAGATGTTTCTTGTGCAGCAAAGCAGCGTGTCCATATATTGGAGGCACATATGTTCAAAGCAGCAGGGAGGCACATATGTTCACAGCATTGTGGCCATATATGGATAGTCTAACTATAGCCCTTATAACTGCACCGACAGTGAAGTCATAAGCACTCCAAAACTCATCTACTTCAGATTTAACCTTTACAAACTATATTAAAAGAATATCATTCCAAAATATGATTAAAATAACATTTTACTTATAGCAGGAACTGCTGGGTCAGAGCGGTGACAATGGCGTTTACATATCTGGCATAGTCAGTGTTGTCGTCCCATTGGATTGTGGGAAGAGAATTCATGCCGTCACGGTCTTCAACCGCTGCTTGAATTTTTGAGTAATCTTCTAAGTTGCAGATTGTTCTCAGAATACCAGGGATCTCTGCACCGGTGGGCCTGTGCACTTGACAGAACAGTTTGAATTTTTGGCCCACTGTGGCGCCTCCTCTGTTAATAGGAGGTATATTGTCTTTGATTAATTGAGTCCATCTTGAGGGGTCTGGTGAGCGATACATAAGCACAGACGCAGGGTGTTCAGCCAGTCGTCTTTGGCGTTGTACTTCGGTTTCATTGTCTGGGGCTGGTGGTGGTGGAGCTGGATTCGGAAATTCAATCATAGGAGCTTGAAACACAGCCCCATAAGGTGTCTTGCTTCTCGTGTGAGACGGGGACAGGAAGGAGAAAGATTTGTCTGATGAAAGTTCAGTTGTGAAGGGGTTGTTAGAGTTCTTAGAACTGGTGGCAGAGTCATATGGAGGAGGTTTGGTGACAGGACTTGACAGTCCAGTGTTCATCAGGGTGTTTGTTTCAGCTTGGGTGGTCAGATCTGGGTACAGTTGAGCAGCTGTTGCAGAAGCTGCATGTGTCTGAGCCGCTTGTCTCTGCCTCTGGAGCCCTCCCTTTTCTTCACTGTGGAGATGTGCAGCAGCAGAGCGGTGACGTAGGTCTGGTCATCGCTTCACTCATGAGCGCCGGACCAACAGGCTGGGTCAGACTCGGAAAACAAGAGGACATCGCATTAGTTATGTTATCAGTTGCTTTATAACCTGTGCTTTGAAATGGCCCCTTTACTGTATCTAAGTGTTTTAAATTTCTTTCCTGTTTTCTTTTTCTTTCTGTTTCTTTTCTTCAGCTGCTTTTTCCCACATCTCTAAACATTCATAATGTCTTTTAATCTCCTTTATTTGCTTGGTTTGCTGATTTTTGGACATAAGTCTCTTTTCTGCATCTTGTATTCTATTGTAAAGCAGTCAAACTACTTTCACTCATTCGTCCATTAAAACCACACAATTCACCATTCATCCATTTTATCACAACTCCCTGGCCAGGTTTCTATCATATACATCACATTGTTTTCACTGTTTTTACTTGTATTGGATCCCATATTTCAGATTGATTAAATACTCGTCAGTATTTAAGGTTCAGACAGATTATAGAGAAACTTTAGAACTACTAAAACCAACACAAAAACTAACAAAAACCAACACAAAACAACAACACAAGACTAACAAAAACTAAAAACAACTAAAAAACCCTTTCAGAAATTATTATTACTCATTTTATGGCAATCCTGCTCAGTCAATCCAACTTATGGTAATAATAATAGACCATTCAGGTCAGGGCTTCTGGAAAACCCTTTCAGAAATTACTTTCGAATGGCAATCCTGCTCAGTCAATCCAGACTCAAATCAACAATAATAGACCTTCCCAGTCAGCGTTTCTAATACAGATAAAAAACCTTTTAAAATTATTATGTGGCAATCCAGCCGTATTAGTAATTTTAGGACCATCCGGTCTCGGTTTTTTAGATTAGGACAATCCAGTCCAGACTTGAAACAAAAGGAGAAAAAAAAAACTTCCTTTTAATTTCACAAAACCTATTCAGAAATTATTATTAATCATTTTATGGCAATCCTGCTCAGTCAATCCTGACTTATGGTAATAATAATAGATCATTCCTGGTCTAGGCTTTGTTACAGTCAAAATCACCTTTAGACACTGTTACAAAATGATTTCTCTTAATTTTATAAATTTGTAGTAATTATACCGTTTGGAGGTTATTTGAGTACGTTGGATCGAGAGATGACGATTGGAGGGTCGGCATCGGACAATCCTCCCGTCCAGAAGAAAATGTGGGGAAGAGGAGACCTCTTGGAGCGGTCTGGTTGATGACACCCTTGTCCTTCAGCCGGGTCCAGCCGTCAATCTTCGATCCCACTTCTGACACCAAGAATTGTGGTTGAAAAAATAAATATATTATTGTGGAATAAGTTTGAGAGAAAACCATAGATGTCTTTTTGTGATTTATTTAAGGAAAAAGGAAAAAAGAATTCAGAGACATCTGTGCTAGTCCCTCACAGAAAGAAAAGTCACATTGATTACAGCTGTAACATGTCACTGACGTCTCTATAAGTCAATTAAATATGACTCACCTGTACCAACCCTGTCCTGTCACGGTCAAGTCTCTGAATCAGCTCCTCTATCTGGTACCGATCCTATTTTTGTTATTTCAAAGTGTTTTTATTGTTTTAAATGTACATAACACAAACAAACCAACAAACATTCTCTTATGTTATACAAGGCATCACTTTCACCAGCCTCACACTTTGCAGACATTATCTCACATATCCCCTTTCGTCGCAGATTTGCATCCAAAGTTATCTAAAGCATACTGAGAATGAATACAGAAAACAACAACAAAACAAAACAAACAAACAAAAAAAAGATATATTTATACTCTATTAATAAAAAAGGGGGAAGGGGAGATGAAAACCTAATTTTGTTTTAATCTAAAGAATTAGCATCAAATGCATTTTCATAATAATCCAAGAAAGGTTGCCATACATTCTGGAATCCTTCTGCTGAGTTTTGGACTGTAGTTCTTAACTTTTCAAGCTGGACGAAGGACATAATTTCGCACACACAACGTGAGTGTTTTGGAGGTGAGGAGATTTCTAAATTGTAAGAATTAGTCGGCGTGCTAACAGTGTAGAGAATACTATTAATTGAGATTGGCCTCTTGAGACCCAACTTTAGTGTGTACCACCCCAAATATTGCAATGATATGATCTGGATCAATATTCTTTTACAAATGTCAGTGAATGTATTAAATAACTCAGACCAGAATATTCCTATGCTTGGACATGACCAGAACATGTGAGCCAAAGAAGCAGGGGCTTGGTGACTACGCGTACAGTTGGGATCAACATGCAGGCGATTAAATACTTTGAATTGTATAAACCTGTGCCTAACACAGATAGACCATGTGTATATTTTAGTAACAAGACTATTTAGAAACATTACTCAATATCCCTGTGACCATGGAATAATAATAAAAAAAAAAGGAAATCAAGTTATCAATACTTTTAAAGCGTATGTTAGAAAACGATTTTGAGTGAAACATGAAAAACAAAGTAGACATAAATTATTGCATATAAAGAAAAGTAAAATAATATATAAATAATTACATAGATATATAATAACACTAGGCCTGCTTTAAAACAGTCAAATTATCCATACTTGTTTCCTACATATATTAGAAGACAGTTCTGAAAGGTTAAAAAAATAAATAAATAAAATGAAATAAAAATAAAATAACATATGCAACTAGCCATCAGTACGCCCACTGTCCAATGTCCCTGAACTGATCCAATGTCCCATGACATTACACTGCAGCAAAATTGATCCCCAACAACAGTTGGTTCACTCCAATACTCTGGTACCCATCCTAAAGTAGTGTTGATTGCTGTTAACGAAAACAAGTATTAAAGACACATTCTGGCTTGCTTTTAATTATTATATGAATTCTGTATGTCTTTGGCTAGTGCTGTTGACAAAAAAGTAAGAAACACATACATAAAATATCATGAAATTGATTCTAAAGGCTAAGATGAAAATGGCAAACCTGCAAAGCCTTTCTGAATTCAAGAACTGGAACTTGCATCCCATCTTTGTCAATGTTTCAGAAGAAATCCCAGAGTCGCAACATGCACTCATCTAAATAATCCTTAAAAACATTTGAAGAAGACATATTTATTTAGTTATTATCCAAAATCACAGAGGCCAGTTTATCTGGTAGTAGCTGTTGTTGAACATGTAGAGCAGTGGGATTGGGAGGGACAGTGGGGGGTTCTTCCATTCTTATTTTGTGGGTTGCAGTCTTCAACTTCCTCGAATGAAGAAGAAGTCTGCTGGCTACAGAGCCTTTTCTTATAGAGCCCCATTTTTATGGAATGGGCTCCCGGTGGAAGTGCAGCGAGCTGACTCTGTTGAGGTTTTCAAAACATACTTATTTCACCAAACGCATGGAGACTGACTCATCATAGGGTTAGGTTTACACTGGCTGTATCTGTAGGTACACACTCAACCGCTCATATTATTATTACATCTGCCTAGTTTTCAGTAGTATTTAGCACTTTTTCTCCTTTCCACCTCCTCCTAGGGTGGACAAACCTCTCATCTGCTGGGTGATGTGTACCCCCATCCCCGGACTCTGCTCCAGCACGAGGACCCCAGCTCATCTTTCATCTACCTTGATGTTGGCTGAGGTCCCATCCACCTTACACGAACACACACACACACACACACACACACACACACACACACACACATACACACACACACACACACACACACACATAAGACTCCTCAACTCAATAAGAATGTCTTTGATGTATTCCTCTAGAATGATCGAACACTGCCCTCTTTTGGTTAAGCAGAGTAACGACTCTGCTTCAATTTGAAGACCATCTTCATGTTATGTGCATTAAAAGTGTGCATTAAAGTCTATCGTAGTTAATGTGTACTCTTCATATTGTTCCTTACAAGATCTTGAGTGATAACGATATAAAAGACTTCTTTCTTCATCACCTTTACAGCTGTCTGTGTAATAAAATGAATTATTCTATGTTTTCAGGTCAAGCATGGAATGTATGAATAATGCGCATGTGTTTGGTATTAACAAAATCGTAAAAACATTTCCTATGCCTTTATGCTACAATGCAAAAGCAATATGGTTTTTAAATGTGTTTAATTTCTGTTATTTGGTGGAGCAGAGAAGTTTATTCCCAAATGCTAAACTTTAGTAAAACTCCCTTTACCAAACCGTGAAACATGCCTCTTTCGCCAGTACAAAAGTTGTGCGACTGAAATCTAGCTCTGCTTCTTGTTATCTCGCCTCTACTTGGTCGCTCTTCTCGCCTCGTCTCGTGTCTTCTTCTCTTAAGCTTGTTTCTACGCTCTTGCGTATCTTCTTAAATCTCCGCTATTTAATTTACTTTCGTACCTTTCAAGCTTCTAGCCCGCAGCACAAACCGTGCAAACGTGAATTTTCATCTTTTTAAAGACTCAACGCATTGATTTTGTTTTGAAAAACTTTCCTGCTGGACGACGCCAAATTCCTGAGACGGAAGTGAATTTTTGTAGTCCTTATTCTTTAAAAGAGTGCGCTAAGCAAAGATAGCCCTCGTTAATCGAGGAAAGACAAATTTTAAGCCTCTTCAGCGAACCTTTTGTCAAAGACGTTAACCTCTACTGCTGGTAAAGGCCTTTCACTCAAAGACAATAACAGAACGCCTTTCTTTCCCGGAGCGGAGCTTCACGGCCCCTGTGGGATCAGTTGTACCACGTGACACCATCTCGTTGCTTGGAAACCATCAGCTGTAGAACCCGCGGAAAGTTCTAAAGCGGACCTTTGGACCTTTCCTTCCCGGACAGCTGAGCGCCACCGAACATCAAGAGTGAGTTGAACACGTAACACTGACGTTTGGTGTGATAACACTGTATAATTGTCTTTATAAGGCCCAGCAGAACCTTTTTCCCTACGCCATTCAAAAGCCGTCAATAGTCCTTTTAATTAAGCCGTCTAACCGTCCCCTTTACCCTCCGTAACAACTCCAAGTAAATAGCATAAAACAATGGTTAAACTTACTTTATTCCACCAAAGGTTCTAACAAGTTGTTCCATGTCAATCATTGTTTTGTGTTAATTACCCTCATCATTTGTCCCTAATTATTCCTTTGTGTCATTTCCCCTGTCATTATTCTTTGTTAAACTTGTATAATCTTCAACAAAACCCCCAAAAAACATTAAAGGTTTCTTTGTTTATATTAAGAAATGTCCAAAACTAGGAAGAATTTGCTTCCTTTAGATTGAGACTTATTAACATAATTAGTTCCCAGAACTATGAATCTGGGTGGTGCCCCTAACGAGAATATTCAGCAGAGCCGAGATCCCAAACTGGCAGATGGCTTGCCAGTTCACCAGCCACACAACCAGAGGGCGCAATTATGGTTTTCCACTTTTAAAAGTGTCAGAGCACTTTTGATGGTTTATGATGACTGACGACCATGGTTCTAGCCTCTACGAAAACAGTCCGCCGTCCGGCCACTTTTGTTAAAACGCGGCTGCTTGGACTTTGGCCACGTATCCTAATGTATATGCGACTTTACTCAACAGGTCAGAGAAAAATAGACTATTTATATTATTAAAAATGCACACACATAATTGAAATAGAAAAGGCGTTTTGACAGCTGTTATGATCAAAGCCAAATCGTTAATTATGTGCTCATCTATACAAACTATGTGTTTGGTACATTACTGTTAGCCTAGCCCTTAGCCAGACTAGTGAATCGAGCTCAGAGTGATTTTTGGACTTAGAACGCAAAATGACCACCAATTATTTGTTCTTCATGTTAATATAGTAATTTGTACGTTTTTATACAATGTGCTATTCGTGTTTAGGAGAAATAAAGAAGTGAAAAACATGATTCTATTGTGGTCTCTTTTAATGCCACCTCCTTTTGATGCAGTTTTAATCAGAGGTCAGGTCACTTTCTGAAAGACAATATTTAAATACAATGGCTTCTTATAGTTTATTCTTATAAGTATGCAGTTTTATAATATAAATCTTTTAAATGGCATAGTATTTATACACATTGTGCTCTACTTGGTTCAAACACTACTTTATATTCACCAAAAGAGGCGACAAAGACTTTATTTACTCCATGTATCAATGGTGTATGGGCTGTAGTCCTGCAGACAGATCCCTTGACGAATTGGTCGTTTTGACAAAGCCAGTGCCTTAGGTTTAGATTTAAATATCTTAGACTGTTAAAAATTATTATAAACTCCTCGCTGGTAAAAACTAATAATTTAATAATTTAACTGATCTAAAGTAATACACCAATAACATATTTCCAACAATTTGCAGCTAAACAAAAAGGTGTTTTAAAAGGTGTTTTAAAAGTGGAAAACCACTTTTAAAAGTGGCAAGCTATAAATGCGCCTCTGATGGTTGTGGCTGGTGAACTGACAAGCCATTTGCCAGTTTGGGATCTCGGCCTCTCAAAATATTTTGACATCAAAATATTAATTTATTAATTTACATAATTTATATTCATATTGATTATTAATTAATAGATATTCACTGTAGAAGCCAGAATGGTATATATTATTCGGCTACGGATTGCTTTTGTCTGGTTGCCAGGGTGAGGTGTGGGTCATGTGGGTGTAGGCGGTGACAGCTCTTGGTTTCAAAGGTGGCACTCACTGTCACTCAGGTATAGGAGGAGAGAGGAAGCGGGGTAGCCGTAGTATTTGTTGACTGCAAGCGTTGCTAAACATTCACAATCTGAAGTATTTTACAACTGTGTACATGTGCCAACTGAGCAATCAATTAAATAAACCGTCATAAGCATCCATTCTGGGACTCGGTGTCAATGTGTTTAAGCCGCAGCTCGTCACGCAATATACAGGACCGTGCACGGCCTCCAAGCGACAAGGAAACTAAGGAGTCGCTGCTACATTCACTACACCTTATACACACTGAGGAAACGCTGCAAAGTAAAAGTACTTACTTTAAATGCCATCACTGCTTCTGGTCGCTGGAAGTACCTCAGGACAAAGATGGCTTCGCAGCAGTACCGGGACATCTGTCATTTGGTCTTCTTCCAAATGCTGCTGGTCCTGGAGCTTCCTGTGGGTGCCCAGCATGTCCTCCTCTGATACTGAGGACTCTCTGGCAGTCTTGGAGAGTTGGCTGAACAGGCCTTGAATGATTAGATGAAAAAACAAAAAAAACAAATAAGCCATTGTTCCAATATTAAATTTAATGACTCTGCATTAAATGAAAAGTAACTAGTACTAGTGGATAACAAATCACTTGCAGCGCCTGGTGGTCAGTAATGGATTCAACCTGTGCGTCCTGTGCAGCCTCAGGGTCATTTAGGATCAAAAATGTCTTTCACGCAGGTCTTCCAGAAGAGCCTTTCTGGATGCCTCATCGGGTACCGCTTGACCATGGCATTGTAGTCCCAGGTTCTGCCTCGAAGGGTCCAGGCCTTCATGGACTTTTGGCTCTCTCCACCTCTGCTTTCCTCTCCTCACCAGTCTGGTTCTTCATGCAGAACATCAACACGTGGTTAGGCAGCATCTCCTGTGGCTTGAAACACTGCAAAGGAAAGAAAATGATGAGACAATCCTTGTCGTTGCAAGAGAAAGAAAAAATATTCAATACAACAACAAGCAAATAACCAATGCCTGTAATACACACAAACATAGAGTCCATTGAAATACTAATGAGTTGGGTCACTGCTACTTAAGTTGATTTATACACAGAAACACAAAGTAAATGTAATGTGGATAATTGGCCGCCCATCCTTCTGCCTTTATGACTTTAGCCATCTTCACTGCAGTTGGGTCAAGTTTTGAGCATTTTGCTGTCAGCGAGAACATTCCACTCGCCGTCAGACGAGGAGCTGCAAAATTAAAAAAGGTTTTAAGGTTACACACTGACAAACTGATGGATGAGCATTGAGAGACATAATTATAACTGTTTCATATAACTGCATACCGTGTCAGCGAGCTGAGCAGGTTTGCAGTGGCCACAACAGTGTCCAGGGTCTTCATCCAGTAGTGCTGGTTTGCCACTGCCGTCGAATGGGCCATGTAGGGGGCCACAGACGCCTTCTGCTCCTCTGTGAAGTTGGCAGCCATATCTGTCTCCACGGTCCTGCGTATCTGCTGGCTCGGGATGTTTGGCAGTTTGTAGCTGCAATGGGGCAGAAATATGAGATGAAACTCCCAAATTTGAATCATTTTCTTTGAGGCTGAGCCGTTTAATAAATGCACAAATACGTTATTAGTTGAATGCTAATCCAACATAAACTTTTAGGTCTTATGGACTGCTGTTAATACTTACTGTTGGTGCAGACGAGCGAGGTCATTGGTTGCACTTCTAATCTTGGTGCCCGACGATGACACAAACAACTTGTTAGACTTGAGCCATGTGTAGTATGCGTCCAGCATCTGCAAAGACAAAAAAAAATACATCTGATAATATCTGTTGGTTCATTGCTGGTGACACTATGTTTCATGGTAAGGCAATTTAGCCTGTACAAAGTGTACTTACTGCTGCCTCCTCCATTGTGAGGGCAAACACGGCGATCTGCATTGTCGCAGTCTTGTGTTCACTTACTGCAGCACACACCTTTCCACCAGAATTTTTTCGCGTCCCACTCTGCTGTCCATAAAAACAAAAAACAAAAATAAAAAACACAGTAAATAACTGACATAAACGTCCTCTTTGCAGACTACCTAATATAATCTGTTTAGGCTGATGCCCCCACAAAATCTGAGGTCTTACTGACACTTACTGTTATTCCCTCCAATGCTCCTGGTCTCTGGAAGTGGCCGAGGATCAGGATTGCTTCACAGTAATACCGGAACATGGTCTTTTCCTCTGAAGCCATGTGGTCACCTTCCAGCAGGCTCCCATAAATGGACAGCATGTCTTTCTTGGCCTTCTGGAGGACGGCCTGGCACTCCTGAAGGCTCTTCTCGCCCTCTGCGAACCGGTCATACCTAGAATGACATACAAGACCACAATGCGGCGGAGAACTACACATGTCTGTATCACATAACCCAATATGTACAGCCAGCACATAAGTACTATCAACATGGAGGAAGTCATTAAAGAAAAACAAATGGAAAGCAGATTAGCAACTGACCTCGTTTTACACATGACCTTGCTGTTGGACTTGGCCACTGGCTTTCTGATGGAAGCGAGGAGGTCGATGTAGACTTGGCACTTCCTGTAGTCAGGATCTGCTGCAGCCAAGCTCAGGTGGGTCTTCAAACACTGAACAAACCGGATCATGTTTTTGATATAGTTCAGAATGGTGGATGGGCCCATGTAAGCGCGCCGGATTTGGGTGAGGTAATCTTTGGTCTCAGTGGACTTTAGCAGGAAGTCCAAGCTGACTTCATCCCCACTTGGCTGGATGTACCTCAGCATCCCGGAGACGTTGGCAGTTTGGGACCAGCAGGGTGTTGATCAAGTAGCCCTTGAAGTAGAGCTTTTCGTAGAGCCCCATTTGTGTCATCTTGACCCTGACATTTATGCTGTACTGAGCTTGATCTCAGACAAAAAATACAGACAGAAGAAAATGAGCTCAAACCTTGCAGTTTGTTCACAGTTTCTGGACTGATGTGTGCGAGGTTTAGAACTTACTTTTGCCATGTTCGGTCGCTTGGATCGGTGGTGCTGCCTGCTCTCTTCGCCTCCTTCTGCTGTTCTTTGGTTGCATTTCCTTTCATGCAAACTTTGCTCAGATGCGTCCAGCATCTCCTGTGGTTTTTCACACAGCAAGTGTGCTTGAACTGGACGCACTTGACCTCCCCTCCCTTTTTCCAAGATAGGTCACTGTTGCTTGCCCAAACTCACATTTTGACAAGTTAACTGTTAATTTGTACTGTAATGTGCTCCACTCACAAACACGAACAAACCACCAAGTTATCAAGATATGCTTCACAAAAAGACAATACAGACAACTCTACATGCATAAGCCTCTGAAATGTGGCGGGCGCATTACACATGCCAAAGGCCATAACAGAATACTGAAGGAAGTCATCAGGTGTAATTGGCGCGTTCAGTTAAAGGAACCTGCATCAATATCATGACTGAGCACATGAGTCTGAGAGGGCACATCAGCAAAAGTGACCTATTGGACTGAATTACATTCATCATTTCATTCTGCTGAGAATCTAAAAGGTGGAACAATAAAACTGACAAACTATTTAACGCCTCTGAGTTGGAAAATTTACCCTGAGTCAAAGCCCGGACCACGAGTCATTTTCAATTTCAGCACCTGACAGCTCTTGCTTACCAGCTGCTAATTTGCGTTTCCGATAATGGGACCTGCTTATTGTTTACTCGCCTGTCGCGTTGTTGTCAGTGTTGTTGTCACTGACATGAAAGGTGAGTTTTGTTTTTTCACTTTCAGATCATGATCGTATAATTGCTTTGTCGTTTGGATATTGTTGGCCTAAATATATTGTTCGTCACTCAAATGAGTCCCCTTAAAACATTTCCGTTGTGGTCTGTGTTATTTGCAGCGTTTTTGTATTTGCATGTGTTGTGAGGATTTGCAGCGCGTTTTTGAATTTGCAGCGCGTTTTGTATTTGCATGTGTTGTGAACTTTTGCAGCGCGCGTGTTGTCAAACTGATGACGATGTTTTCTTTATTTGCTGGTGCTTTCTTCATTTTGCAGCGTGTTGAGCTGTCTCGCCACCGCACGTGCCAGACAGCTCCCGACAAGCCCGCAAATGAATACGGGTCTCAGTGTTCTCAACCCCGAGTAACGCTGCAGACTAGTGTCTGCCACCACCAAGGACGAGTCATTTTGGTCATAATAAGATTTTAACATGTTCACATGGCAAAGGCAGTGTGCCACGCCGGCGGTCAGGTGTGAAAATCAAGTAGTCTCTGTCACCCAGTTTCTTTTTCACAACATAACATTACCTCAGGCAGTAAGGGTTGCAGTAATACATCCAGCACCAGCAGTGACAACAAGCTCTCTCTGAACGTGGAGAAGACGAAGGAGATTGTTGTTGACTTCAGGAGAGCGCACACTCAGCATGTTCCTCTGACCATCAACGGTGCGACTGTGGAGAGAGTGAACAACACCAAGTTCCTGGGTGTGCACATCGCAGAGGACCTCTCCTGGACTGAAAACACAGCAGAACTGGCCAAGAAATCTCAACAGCGTCTCTACTTCCTCTGCAAACTGAGGAGAGCCAGAGCCCCACCCCCCATCATGTACACCTTCTACTGAGGCACCATCGAGAGCATCCTGTCGAGCTGCATCACTCTGTGGTACGGCGCCTGCAACACGTCCTGCCGAAAGACTCTGCAATGCATAGTGAGAGCAGCTGAGAAGATCATTGGTGTCTCTCTTCCCTCCCTCCAGCAAATTTACAGAACACGTCTCATCCGCAAAGCCCTCTGCATTGCACGTGATCCCACCCACCCATCACACAGCTTCTCCAGACTGCTGCCATCAGGGAGGAGAGGACCAGCAGACTGAAGGACAGCTTACTCCACCAGGCTGTCAGGGAGCTGAACTCGCGCCCGAACCTCTTCTACCTCAGCCACCACTGAACTATGACCCCTACCCACACTAATATATGATGACATGCACCAGTCACTTTGTGCAGCATTGGTCTGCTCACAACCTCATTCTCCATGGAACTGCCATCATTCCACTACATCATCAGTCAGTTAAATAACTGCTCTTGAGCCCACTTCAATCAGACTTAATAAGATTTTGTTTTTGCACTAAAAAACTTTTATCTGCACTGTTGCTCACTTCAATGATTTGCACTCTGCCTTTTGCCTTGCGCTGCTTTATTTTTCTTTATTTAACTTTATTTTTGATTTTATTATGCCTTTTTTAACATTTTCTGTATAGTTAGTGTATAATTGTACAGTTGTATCTACATTTTATATTTTGATCTAGATTTTTTAGGCTTTAATGTTAATGTTATCTGTGTGGGTCTGAGTGTAAATTTCAATTCTCCGTATGTACTGTACCTGTAGAAGAATTGACAATAAAGCAACTTGAAACTTGAAATAAGGACCACTGTAACAATCCTGTAAACTAGAACCGGAAATCGGTAACAGAACCAAAACCTTTTCACCAGGCAAGAACTCTCCATGTTCAGCCCGCTTATCAAACCACCCTTTCATCTTATTTTGTGCACACTCAAGATTTTCTTTTGCCAGCTCACACGCACGGCAGAGCCTGGACCGAAACACACTGACAAAATCCAAAAGATTTTGTTTTGTCTCTCCTGTTAACCACTGATATTTTAAGAGCTTCAATGGCCCACGCACGTGTGCAAAGACTAAGTCACACGGACTAAAGCCTAAAGATTCCTGTAGTGTATTCCTGTCTCTGATAGCAAACATTAACACACATATCCCCTCATCCCAGTCCTTAGCGAACTCCAAACAGTAAGTGCGTAACATAGACTCGGATGGTAAGCACTGGAGCAACAATGTTTAATGCTCAACTGTTTTAACGCTTGGGAAAATCCTCGAGACATGAAATTAGAACCGTGATCTCTCTGGATTATTTTCGGCAAGCCAAACAATGAAAAGAACTTTGTCAAAGCCTTTACAATGGCTGGAGTGGTCATTTTACGCTGGGGAAACACTTCAGGAAACCGAGTAAAAGTACACATGACCGTCAACAGAAATTTATTACCAGACTTTGAGCGAGTAAGAGGACCCACACAATCAACCAAGACCCTCTCAAAAGGCTCACCAACAACTGGGATTGGACACAGAGTAGCCGAAGGTATGGTTTGATTTGGTTTTCTTGCAATCTGACACATGTGACACAATTTGATATAACTAGCCACATCTTTCTTTAAGCCTGGCCATAAAAGATGCCTCAAAATTCAGTCATAGGTCTTTCTAACAAACAAATGACCAGAAAATGGATTGTCATGGGCTAGAGATAAGATTTTGTTTTGATGCACCGAACAACAATCTGGGTCACACTCCGCCAATCATCCCAGCAGAAAAATGCCTTGATAACCATTTCGCATGAGAATATGGTCACTCAAAAAGTAGGGTTACTTTTCGAGACACATTTATATTTTCATCACTCACAATTTGTTCAAACAGCGTTGACAAAGTATTGTCTCTCTTTTGTTCTTTAATTAAATCCAGCCGTGACATAGTGACAGGTTCAGTGTCAATGGTAGAGTCAACTGATGTGATTTTTTTCTTTTTTTTCACACAATGAACCGTCATTAAAGAAAGCCCATTCAGAAATTTTTCACTTAAGTCAAAATCATCATTAATTAACTCACTTCAGCGCTCTGAAGCAGCGCTGTAACAGCACAAGAAGTAAACACATCAGGATAGTTTTAGCAAGTTTATCTGGACTGTGGCTGACAATAGGTACAGGTGTCAACTCTGGTGTAATCAGCACTTTACCTGCTGCCAAATCGTTCCCCATTATAACAGAAACTACATTAACTGGCAAACCAGGCCGCACCCCCAACGGCAGCCCTCACCATAGGTCTGACTGTTGAACAATTTTATGCAAAGGAACACCGATGTGTTGAAGATTAAAACCGCAAGCACAGGGACCTTAGAACCAATAGCGGTTTGTTACTCAGCGTTAAAAGACTGAGAGTGTCCTCAATATTTTCACAGGGATTTTACGACTATGTCCAGACAAAGAAACAAAACCATCCATTACAAAAAGGCTTAAAGTCAGTGTAATCACAGGCTTCAGCAGGCAAATGCGACTCCTTACCCTGACTCACAGTCTTGATCAAAACTACGGGTTTAACGTTCTTGTTCTTCAGCACTTGACAGTGAGCGATTATATGACCCCTCAGTCTACAATAGAAACAATTGACATCATTAGCTTTTGTTTCCACATTACCAGACATAATTTTCGTCACATGCTCAGAGGGCAGACACGCCTTTTTCTCAATGTCTCTAGCATTACCATTAGCTCGCTCATTTTTTTCAAAACCAAAACCAAATGGGCGTTCCAAAAAGACAGACTTGTGCGTTAAGACATATTCATCAACCAAAACAGCGGCTTTAGATACATCAGCAACTGTGTTTTCATTTAAATATGTAGTTACTCTATCAGAAAGACTGTTCTTAAATTAAAAACAGACTTAGACCCGAGGACCAACATCAAGCTCTAATTCGCACATGTGAATCTGTGTTTGTTGCTCCAATTTCTTTGTCTCCAACATATTAATATATTGGAGCTCCTTTTCCTTTAAAGCAAGGCGCTCTAATTCAACTTCTAGCTCTTTTAATCTAACTGCTTCATCTGCCGTACTACTAGAGTAAGATGTTCTAGGACCTTTAGGTTTGGTGTGTATCAGTGTCAACGTCCACGCTCTACCAAAGCATTATAAAGTTGAATCTTTACCGTAGCTTTCTTAGCTTGCTTTATGACCACAATGTCATCATGTTCAGCAACTAGCAAGAGATCATCTTTTGACACCGATGCAAAACCTCCAAAGTGGGAGCAGAAACAAACTCATCCAGGTTATACTCCATGTTTAAGAATCAGGCCAGTCACAAGACAAAAGGCTAACACACAACAAACAAAGCTACTCACAAAAAATACACACCTGCTAGTCCTACCTGAATTACTCAATTAACTCACAAGACAGAAAGTCTACTTTAACGAGCCCCCAAATATGTTTGGCCAAATATGGCAAATGAAACTTGGTACACACATCCAGCATGTGCTTATGAACAAAAAAGCCTATTGTGACCACACCCTATCACACACAGGAAGGTGGCCATTTTGCATTTCTTAGTCATCTCAAATCTCCAGTCAGTACTTTGTTTTTCTTGCCTCAGCCCAAGAAAAATCTTTTATTTTCAAAAGTTAAGACAGATCACAGGAAAACTAGGGATTGTGGAGACCTTTTAACTCTAAATACAAGGTGGTGTATCAGGCCCCAGCAGTTGCACAGGCCCGAGGTGATGAAGCAGACTCCAGAAGAAGAGTCAAGCAGAGGAACAGGCCCGGTTATTCGACATTACCGTGAAGTTTACGCTTTAAAGCACGAAATGCAGTTCTCCGAGTATATGTGCCTCTGCGGTCGCAAGGGAGGCGAGGGTCTTTATCGCCGCTTTAATTATTATTAGACCCGAGCCGGTGATAACCGGAAGGGTCTATTATTTCTGATGGCGTCGTTATTATTAGGGGCCAAGCACGAAGGTGCAGACCCTATTGAAATTGTTAGATTTCTTCTTATTAGGGGCCATAGCACACAAGGTGCTGGAGGCACCTATTGTTTTTGTTCGGTTCTTATTATTATTATTATTCTTCTTCTTCCGCTATGGAAGTCTATGGCAGCCATAGAAGCGTTATGGAAAATGATGAAAGTTGGCACACTCATTAAGGACAGTCCAATCATTGATCCTAGCAAATTTGAAGTGTCTAATTAATATCTCTAGCGCCACCAACTGTTCAAAGTTGGACTTATGTTTATGCTAATAACTTTTGAACGTAAGGCCTAGAATTAAAATTCTTTTTCCTCTGATTCCTTAGCTCAAGCCGATTTGATTGCACCCTATGACGTCATTTTCCGCCATGATAGTTTTTCCGCCATTTTGAATTTTCTAAAAACGTACTTTTGCGAACTCCTCCTAGGCCGTAGCCCCAATTTTCATGAAAATTGAACCACATCATCTCAGCTATGCTGACAAAAAGTTATATAAAGAAAGTTGATTCGTTAAACCGTTGTCGAATACCGCGCAAATGAAATTCGACTTAGTGCACACAAAAATAAAAGTCAGGCTATAGCTCTGCAATGCTTTAATATTTTCTAACCAAACTTAGTAGGTGTTATGGCAACCATGACTTGAGGATGTGTGCAGAGTTTCTGCGCACAGCGCCACCTAGTGGTCTAGAGATATAAAAATATGACATTTTTTATCATTAATTAAGAATGCTTTAGCCAAAAATCACAAACTTGGTCTCTTTAGATTCGTGGCATCATGCCGAGCCGTAGCATATCAATTTTTTCCATATCAACAATTTTGGGAAGTCGGCCATCTTGAATTTTGTCAAAAAGTGCTATATTTTTGACGCATTGCATCATTACAAAACTTGGTATGCATCTTGGCATCAAGCCCTGAAGGTACTCAAAAAGTTTTGGGGCAGCGCCACCTTGTGGTCAAAAGTTATAACCAAATTGACAAATATGCTAATAACTTTTGATTTTCTTAACCTATTGTAAATCAAATGGTCTTAATGTGTTCATTGGATCAAGCCGAGAGCACAGATAACAAATATGTCCTATTCGCCAAACTTCCTGTTTGCCATGTTGTCTATCTTTAAAAACCTACTTTTGAACTCCTCCACACCGTATGTCCAATTTTGACCAAAATTGAATCATAACATCTTCAGACCATGCTGACAAAAAGTTATATAAAGAAAGTTGATTAGTCAAACCGTTTTCGAATACCGTGCAAATGAATTTGAGTTAATGCACACAAAAATCAAAGTCAGGCAATATCTCTGCAATGCTTTAACATATTCTAACCAAACTTAGTACCGTGTTATGTCAACCATGACTTGAGGCTGTCTGCCAGAGTTTTGGGGCAGCGCCACCTAGTACTGGTCAGAGATACAAAAATGTTACATTTTTTAATTTATTACTTCAGAATGCTTTAGCCAAAAATCACAAAACTGATCTCCTTAGATTTGTGGCATTATGCGAGCCAGAGCATAGCCAATTTTCCCATACCAAATATTCTGGGAGTCGGCCATTTTGAATTTTCTATAAAAGTACTTTTGCAAACTCCTTCTAGGCCGTAGCCCCAATTTTCATAAAAATTGAACCAGATCATCTTTAGACTATGCTGACAAAAAGCTATTAGAATTATTATGATTGGTCAAACCGTTTTTTGAATACCGTGCAAATCAAATCGACTTAATGCGCACAAAAATTAATATCAGTCTATATCTCTGCAATGCTATAATATATTTTAACCAAACTAGGTACGTGTTATGGCAACCATGACTTGAGTCTGCCTGCAGAGTTTTAGCACTCTAGTTGTTTCACACATCAGTTTGGTTACAGCACTGCCTCTGGGTCGACGAGATAAACCATTCAATCAAAGTGCTAAAGACCATATTGATGATTTTTCAGCCATTTAGACTAAAGTCTTATTGAAATGTCTTTAACTCTTATGTCATGACGGCTGGAAAGCCAATGAGCAGCTATATTTATTATTATTATTCTTCTTCTTCCGCCATGGAAGTCTATGGCAGCCATAGAAGCGTATGATAAAAAGTTGATGAAATTTGGCACACTCATTAAGGACAGTCAATCATTGATCCTAACAAATTTGAAGTGTCTAACTTAATATCTCTAGCGCCACCAACTGTTCAAAGTTGGACTTATGTTTATGTTAATAACTTTTGAACCGTAAGGCCTAGAATTAAAATTCTTTTTCCTCTGATTCCTTAGCTCAAGCCGATTGATTGCACTCTATGACGTCATTTTCCGCCATGATAGTTTTTCCGCCATTTTGGATTTTCTAAAAACGTACTTTTGCGAACTCCTCCTAGGCCGTTTGGCGATTTTCATGAAAATTGAACCAGATCATCTTCAGACTATGCTGACAAAAAGTTATATAAATTAAAGTTGATTTGTTAAACCGTTTTCGAATACCGCGCAAATAAAATTGACTTAAGTGCGCACAAAAATGAAAGTCAGGCTATATCTCTGCAATGCTTTAACATATTCTAACCAAACTTAGTACATGTTATTGCAACTAAGATTTGAGGATGCCTGCAGAGTTTTGGCGCAGCGCCTCCTAGTGGTCAGGAGATATGAAAAAGTGAATTATTTGCTTATATCTTCTGAACGCTTTTGCCAAAAATCATAAAACTGGTCTCTTTAGATTCAGTGCGTCATGCCGAGTCCTGCGATACCAAATTTTTCCCATATCGGCCATTTTGAGTCGTGCCATTATGAATATTGTCAAAAGTGCTATATTTTTGAACGCATTGCTGCATCATTATGAAACTTGGTATGTGTCTTCGACCAAGCCCTGAAGGTACTCAAAAGTTTTGGGGCAGCGCCACCTTGTGGTCAAAAGTTATAACCCAAATCAATAAATATGCTAATAACTTTTTATTACGTTAACCTATTGTAAAACAAATGGTCTTAATGTTTTCACTGGATCAAGCCGAGAGCACAGAAACCAAATATGTCCTATTCGACAAACATCCTGTTTGCCATGTTGTCTTTCTTTAAAACCTACTTTTTCGAACTCCTCCCACACCGTTTGTCCGATTTTCACCAAAATTGAACCAGATCTTCTTCAGACTATGATGACAAAAAGTTATTAAAAGAAAGTTGATTAGTCAAACCGCTTGTCGAATACTGCGCAAATGAAATCAACTAGTGCGCACAAAAATAAAAAGTCAGGCTATATCTCTGCAATGCTTTAATATTTTCTAACCAAACTTAGTACATGTTATGTCAACCATGACTTGAGTCTGCCTGCTGAGTTTGAGGACCTTAGTTGTTTCACACATCAGTGTGGTTACTGCGCTGCCTCTGGATTGGACATGATAAACCATTCAATCAAAGTGCTAAAGACCGTATTGATGATTTTTCAGCCATTTAGATTGAAGTCTTATTAAAATGTCTTTAACTGCTTACTGCCATTGGTCTGATGCTGCCGCCATCAACACATTGAGTCTGCCTGCAGAGTTTGAGCACTCTAGTTGTTTCACACATCAGTTTGGTTACTGGTCGGCCGTGATAAACCATTCAATCAAAGTGCTAAAGACCGTATTGATGATTTTTCGCCATTTAGACTAAAGTCTTATTGAAATGTCTTTATATGCTTACTGCCGTTGGTCTGATGCTGCCGGCCATGTCGGCATGAGGTTTAATGCCGGCCTTGTGCTTGGCGTCATTGCTGCTTGCAGCTATATTTATTATTATTATTAGACCGAGCGGTGATAACCGGAAGGGTCTATTATTTCTGATAGCGCCCGTTATTATTATTATTCTTCTTCTGCTCTTTGAGGGCTAATTTGACCCCTGAACATGCATGAAAACTCAGGAAACTTTGCCCAAAATTCAGGCCCGAAAAATTTAATAAAATGAAGTCCGCAAGAAAAATATGAAAAGATGACTCAGTGGCGACCCCTGGAAAAGTCAAAATACATTATGCTTATGGAAAGTGAAAGTACATTTTTTTCAACGTACAAAAATGAAACTTGGTACATCCATAGTAAACTTCAGGGCAAACAGAAAAGTCGATGACAGCCACACCCTAAACCCAACAGGAAGTCCGCCATGTGGGGTGAAAGGCATGACCACCTAAATCGCACCACTCGCGCAAAACGATTCAACTCATCGTGTTTTCATCTAAAAGCACCCAAATTTGGTGAGTATTATCTAGACACCAGTGCCGACAAAAATTATCCATTTATTTGTATTTTTTAATTAGGTGTGGGTGTGGCAAGCCCATGAACGAGGTGGCCATTTTTGTGGTATTAAAATTTCTCTTAACTCTCAAGCGGTTTCTCGGATTAAGTTGGATGCAAAAAGGCGTTTGTGCACATTCATGACCTGAACACAAAAATATGTAAATAAAAGAGTTATCTCTAGAAATGGCCCTCCAGCGCCCCCTACAAACTTATAATGGGACCCAAGAATTTAGTTTGTCATAGAGTCATGAAATTTGGTACACACATCACTTATGTCATGACGAACATAAAAGCCAATGACAACCACCCCCTATCTATAACTGTGTTGCCATAGCAACGCCCCAAATATGTGGAAAAGGTCAATGGGATGGGAAAATTTTAGTTTGTCGTAGGCAAATGAAACTTGGTACACACATCCACCATGGGCTTATGAACATAAAAGCCTATTGTGACCACACCCTATCACACACGGGAAGGCAGCCATTTTGAATTGAACATGTAAATTGCTTTAAAATACACCTCTCTTTTTTAAAAAAACAGAGAAACTCAGGAAACTTTGCCCAAAATTCAAGACCGGCAAAAAGTTTATTTAAATGAAGTCCGCAAGAAAAATATGAAAAATGACTCAGTGGCGACCCCTAAAAAGTCAAAATACATTATGCTTATGGAAAAGTGAAAGTAAATTTTTCAACGTACAAAAATGAAACTTGGTACATCCATAGTAAACTTCAGCCCAAACAGAAAAGTCAATGACAGCCACAGCCTAAACTGAACAGGAAGTCCGCCATGGGGTGAAAGGCACAACCACCTAAATCGCACCCCTAACGCAAAAAGATTCAACTCATCGTGTTTTCATCTAAAAGCCCCAAATTTGGTGAGTATTATCTAGACACACCAGTGCCGACAAAAATTATCAATTTATTTGTATTTTTTTAATTAGGTGTGGGTGTGGCAAGCGCGTAACGAGGTGGCCATTTTTGTTAAAATAAAATATCCATTAACTCTCAAACGGTTTCTCGGATGAAGTTGGACGCAAAAAGGCATTATGCACATTCATGACCTGAACACAAAAATATGTAATTAAAAAGTTATCTTTAGAAATGGCCCTCCAGCGCCCCTACAAACTTATAATGGGAGCCAAGAATTTAGTTTGTCATAGAGACATGAAATTTGGTACACACATCTGTTATGTCATGACGAACATAAAAGCCAATGACAACCACCCCCTAGCTATAACTGTGTTGCCATAGCAACGCCCCAAATATGTGGAAAAGGTCAATGGGATGGGAAAATTTTAGTTTGTCGTAGGCAAATGAAACTTGGTACACACATCCACCATGGGCTTATAAACATAAAAGCCAATTGTGACCACACCCTATCACACAAGAGAAGGCAGCCATTTTGAATTGAAGATGTGAATTGCCTTAAAATACACCTCTCTTTTTCAAAAAACAGAGAACCTCAGGAAACTTTGCCCAAAATTCAAGACCGGAAAAAGTTTATTTAAATGAAGTCCAAGAAAAATATGAAAAATGACTCAGTGGCGACCCCTAAAAAGTCAAAATACATTGCGCCTATGGAAAAAGAAAGTAACTTTTTCATCGTAGAAAAATGAAACTTGGTACATCCATAGGACACATCAGCCCAAACAGAAAAGTCTATGACAGCCACACCCTAAACTCAACAGGAAGTCCGCCATGTGGGGTGAAAGGCACAACCACCTAAATCGCACTCTAATGCAAAAAGATTCAACTCATCGTGTTTTCATCTAAAAGCACCCAAATTTGGTGAGTATTATCTAGACACCAGTGCCGACAAAAATTATCAATTTATTTTAATTTTTTTAATTAGGTGTGGGTGTGGCAAGCCCGTAACGAGGTGGCCATTTTTGTGGTAAAATAAAATATCTCATTAACTCTCAACGGTTTCTCGGATTAAGTTGGATGCAAAAAGGCGTTTGTGCACATTCATGACCTGAACACAAAAATATACAAATAAAAATGTTATCTCTAGAAATGGCCCTCCAGCGCCCCTACAAACTTATAATGGGACCCAAGAATTTAGTTTGTCATAAAGACATGAAATTTGGTACACACATCTCTTATGTCATGACGAACATAAAAGCCAATGACAACCACCCCTATCTATAACTGTGTTGCCATAGCAACGCCCCAAATATGTGGAAAAGGTCAATGGGATGGGAAAATTTTAGTTTGTCGTAGGCAAATGAAACTTGGTACACACATCCAGCAT
>JALDNG010001322.1:0-62352 GCA_024349245.1 Neodontobutis hainanensis
AAGAGACAATAATTTAAATTTACAATGACATTCTTCAGCATAATTTTTTAAACAAAATGTAAATTTTGAAAAATTCAGACGTTTAATATTCGTTGAATGTATATCTTTTGATTAGTTTTCAGCAGATGTTTGGAACAAAAATTATTTTTCTGCGAGAGATTGATCGTTATCTAATGCACGATTTCTCGCAACAAATAAACCTAACCAAATTTTTGATTCACATCAAAAAATCAAATCGTTGATAAAAGGTGAGAAAATTTAAATTGGCTAAAAAACAGATGACGTTCAAACGCGCAGTCTCGCGTTTTACAATTTTATTACAGTATGATGAATTTTAGTAGATTGAAAGAAATTATTTATATTTATACTTTTTGGGGTTTTTACGTGTAGCGCGAAAACTTCTCATTATTTACGGAGAATTAAATAAAACAGCGCCTCAAATAACTAATGCGCCAAAAATAATTTGAAGTGTAATTATACGATCACATACGATGTTATACATTCATAAAAATGATTTTTTAAAAGATGATGACAATAGAATACACCGGGAAGTCTCATTCCGATAAAATTCCTGGTAGAGTATTGTTGATAATAATTTGTAAATGAGATGAAAAAGGCGTGAAATATAATTTCATATGAACTTAAATTAATTCTTATCTTTTGATAAATTATTAGTTGAACGTTGTTTTTAACTTAATTTGGTTTAGAATATAGAAACCGGTCGACGAAAATCCTCTGTATAAACTTTGGAGTTCAATCTCCTAAATAGTAAAACTATTGATCAGGCTGAAAACTTATGCGCATTATACTTTCAAATTAGTCAGTTTTTTTAATTTGACCAAATATTTGATTAATGTCTTCGTAGATATAAAATGCATTGACTATTCAAATCGCTTTAGATATCACATAAAGAGAGTCCCAAGAGCCATCTACCAATTAAGTATCTCTCTGTATCGATATTATGCAGGCGTTCTGCACGTATTTCGGGGTAATTTACATTGAATCCTGTTTCGAATATGAGCTTTTTTTCTCGCTCATTCATTTTTCTATTTTCGCCTTTTCGTGGATTGTTATTCTAAAATCATCCTGCTGTCAACTATTTCAAAGAAAGCTCAAGGCGTGGTCAAAATAAAGATATCATAGGCCTACAACTGATCACCTATGGCTTAAATTCAGAAAATCTATGACACTACGGATATTTTTATAAATTTTTCAACATTGAGCGATTAATAAAACAGATTTAGAAAAATATGATTCAATTTTAAATATGGGTATAAAAAGGTATGTCAGAATGTTATTTTGTAAAAAAATAAATAATACTGATATATCGTAATTCTTTCTTTGAAAATAGGTCGTAAATTCATAATTGATTCCATTTGAATCAGAAATGAATAATATCTATAACAGTTAAAAATGAACACAAGTATAAGCAAACAACAGGCATGCGTTCATTTTTGAAGATAAATTTTGCGCGAAAAAGCGTAGATTTTAAAATTTTAGAAATTAAAATTAATGTAAAAAGTCCATATTTACACCATATTATAACTTTTTGAATCAGTAAATCACGTTTAGAGTATAAATTTTCAAAATGTACAACACTGAAATCAAACGAAACATAACGAAAGAATATCTTATTTTATTCTGGTCGATGCAAAACTAGGTTAAATAAAAATAAGAATATAACCAGTTCAAAGGATATTTTATGAGTTTAAAATAAGGAATTGTTCAGTATTGGTTGCAGCTGAATTTATCATTTTAAACGTTTGTTTCTTTCCTTGGATTCTTCTTGTTTAATTCAAGAACATCGAATAGCGTGGGAGGTAAGTAGTTTCTTGATATGAATGAGTTAATGAAAAATTAGCTACACAATTAATTTTGTTTGAATAATTATAGATTCTTATACGCATGAATGTGTATGAACTTAAATGATATAATATTTACTAAACAAACTGCAATGCTTTAGGAATTTTGTGTGCATACCTGCAATAGTTTTAATCTGTAAAGGAAAGTCAGAGTAAATCAGGCTTTATTTGTAATAAGTGTGAATCACCAAAAGTTGCATGGCATAACTTAACTATGATAATAAATCTTACAATATATTCAAATAAACGGTTAAATTGGAAGAGACATCCAACAAATGCCTTTGGAATGCTGATGAATGTTAAGAAGACGTGTTGGTAGATTGTGAAATTTGACTGGGTCGAACCACTCTGCCCTGTTCTCATCTAGCGTACAGTTATAAATGAAAGCAGGTGCAAAGTTTAAACGTTAAAAAATTGAGAATGTCTATTAGAATTGAACTATAAGATATGATGAAAAGGAAAACATGAATTTTCTAATTATTGGTAAGTACCATTCATAATTAAAATCAAAACGAGACTGAATATTCACAGAAAAGGAGTATGCTGAACAATTATAAATTATCTGGCATGAAGTAATATAAGAAACCTTTGTATTAAATAAAAAAATAGTTTGTAAGAATGGTCAATACCTTACGAATTATAAACTAAATGATTATAAAAACCCTGAATAAGCTTCAAAACAACAATGATGAAGAACAAATTGAAGAAAATAAAAAAAAATTTAAATTAAAAACATCGAAAATAGGCTTCAAATATCTTATATTAAAAAATAAAAGTTTTATGCTTCAAATAATGCACGAGCAAGAATGCTTTTCCTGCGCAGGTTAAATTAAGAGAAGTAGCGCATGCGCAATAACATATAACTGTGTGATTCCATTGCTTGCGTTAATGTCACAAACACCATGTATAATTAAAAAGTCATTTATTTACCTGTTAACAGAAATATTTCCAGTTCAATATAAAATTTTGAAATCTGGATAAAATATCAGAAGTAACAATAGCATGTTTTGCTAGCAAAACTAAAATAATATTTCAGAGCCGAAGTTGTTTACCAAATTTTCCAAACCAATTCAAATAGTAACATGAAAAATATATATTGGATATTTGAAGTTTTTCTCTTGTAACTGACTTTTTAATTCAAAATATTTTACTTTATCGCACATTTCCTCAGATCATTGTGCATTTTTAAATCGCATACCTTTGTTTTACATTGATTTAATAAGAAAATTGGGAGCGAGCTTTTAGACACTGGCTGGACTCTTGGTTCATAAAACTCTGCATCAAAAATCATATCGATCAAAATAATGATAAGTCAGTTTTTCAATCCATCTTGTTTTTATGTCAAAAAATTAAATACGAAACTCTAATGACATTAAAAACAGCACATTTAAAGATTTCTAAAATGAAAACATTTAACAGCACATATTCTTATAGAATATCAAGAGTTTCATGTTTTGAAACCGTTAATAATTATGCGCATAGTTATATTTGTGTATTTAGATTCGATCAATAAATTTTTGTGATTTGCTTTGAAGAATAGCCTAACCAATACGAAAGATATATAATTTAGTTATTTTGTTGAGGTTCTTATTTTTCTGTCTCTTAACCATAAAGTCTAATCGACACTTTAATTCGTGTTATACATTGGGGGCTTTAACTAGCGTGTGATTTTCACAAATTCTGCGAACTTTTTAACATTTATTATTCAAGGGGTGAATAAAATTCGTTCAACAACACAAATACACACGCTTCAATTGTTAAATTTAAAATTTTCTCTTATATGAGTCCATAACGAGTGTAATAAACAAAAATAATCGTTGAAATTTACTCAAACCATGTTAGGAATTTCATGATGAAGTGACTTTTCGATGTATTTATCTTTAAACAGGCTGAAAATCGTTTGGCTACGAACTAAACGCCGTGATTAAGATAGTGACGATTATGAAAATATCAGATTCTTTTATCCTTCAAAACTAAACACCATGGTTAATGTAAGCACACAAGTAGGATGATGTAAAATAGTTTTGGGGATAATTTATAAAACTGAATTCTAATAAATTTGATTTTATGAAAACTAATAAATGAGTTAAAAGTGATGTTAGTAAAAAAAATATTTTCTGTACATCATGGAAATACTTTTTAGAGTAACCTTAGAAGAATTCGCGATCCATAAAACGCGCACGAGCAAACTTTCTAAAATGAATATCAATAACATGAACACAAACTCTAAAATTCTAATGTGAGTAATAAATGACTTCTTGATATAATAACCTCAATCATGCCTGACCAAGAGCATTGACCGTGATTTATATCATTTTTTATGTATTTCGATGATGAAAAGAAGATTCAAAAGTCATTAAGGTGATTGAATATATGGCGCATTCGCAGTCTGACCAACATTAAATATGGAAAATAACTAATAATATTGTATTTTATACCAAAAATCGATAGAAGAATATTTTAATTAGTTTTATAAATGTTGCGGGTCGCCTAATCTGCGAAAACTGGTGAAAATAGCCTTTAATCATTTAGCCACGTGTAATTCTTTGATAGTGAAGAAAACAATTTTTTGTCTATCAGTGTGTTAGTTTCGAAGAAATTAGAAGAGTTTTTTCTTCCCATTAAAGACGTGCGCATAATAAAACTTAAAATGTAAAATTTTTTAACCTGTCTGAAACGATAAATCGACGTTTTCACTGTTTATTTTTTGAAAGAAAGATGAAATTAAAAATATTTAATCACAAATTTTATGCGCAATATCGCGAGTTTTTAGATGTTTTCGTGTTTCGATTAAAAATAACATTTGAAAATGACTTTCAAAAAACATCGCTATTCTTTAATACGTCAATCTAAACGCCCTCCTGTTAGAGAACATTTCAAATACTCTGATTATATGGTTTACAAAAGAATGACATTGTATTCCCAACACCTCCATAAGTATTTTATTTTAATAAAAAAGTTATATTCATATAATAGGAGGACTTGGTATTTCTCTCCTTATAACTGGATTCATGGTAAAACAGCGTATTTATTCATTCATTCATACATAGTTCAAAAAAGTAGGTGTAATCGGATAGAGTCCCAGCTTATCAAGGAACAAGAGAAATATGTGTTCTAGAGCACAACTATCTTACATTGAGTTTCTAAAGATGTAAAACAGTTTTTCAAAACTAACTCTGAACCCTAATTCTATTTTACATTCATACTATCTTTTAAATATAACAACATAAATTTAACGAGAAACTCATGTCGTTCGTAAGCTATTACAGAAACACACAAATGGGTAAATATATTTGATTTAATACATTAATAGGATCAGATATTGATTAATCGTATCACTTCGTGTTATTTTTCAATTTTTTCAATCTCAATTAATAAAATATATAGGCTTAATTTAAAACAGGAAATCGATTCCTATCATATCAATCTTATCTTGATGCCTCTTAAAGTTTTGCTTCTTTTTATATGACGCAGACACTGACATGGTTAGTTATCTTATGTTTAGTTCTTTAGATCATTTAAATTGAGATTTTAATTGAGAATATCATAATTATGCAACGAAAATCTGGAAGTCTGTAAATTAAATATAAATTTGTGCTGATTTATTCTAACTTCTTATTTTAGCACTTTATTTGAACTCATAAGTTATTATCTTATCTCATTTTGAATAATGACACTCGTTTATCAAGATTGCCTCATAAGTGACAAAAGTAATTAATTTTCGTGTTTTAATTTACATAAAAAGTCCATGTTACGATCTCATTCAAGAATACATAAATCTTTGTCTTACTTAAAAATCAATCGTCTTTTTCGCGTGTTTTATCAATAATTTATACACTTTTGTCAAGTAAATGAATAATTGCACTGACTTTGATTTCCATAACTCTATTGTGATTTAATATGCTCAAACTGTTTTTGATTTAATTTAAAATTTATTGTTTTTATTTTGTCTATTAACGAAGAAAAGTATGAATTTTGTTTTACCAAATGATCTTTAATGTTATGTCAAAATCAGTCATACCAACTACGGAAATTTCCATATGAAGTTAAATCTACTTATACTCTTCTGCATCATTCTGGCAATCAAACTTTCTGCTTCCTACAGTCACCCTGGCCTATATTCGTAAAGTGTCGGGATTTATGATGTTTATATAAATCGAAATCCTCATTGTCTATTATATCTACGTTTCCTCTGCGACGTTTGTTGCTTTGAAGGAGTGAGGTATTCTTTTCTTTTTAAAGAATACTTGTTTATAATATTTTTTTAAAATTCTCGTAAAAAGCTTTTTAACTTCTATATTTTTCTGAAAAAATAAAATCTTCTAATGATATATCTCTTAACTAACCAAGATTTACTTAGATTTCAAGTTGGTAATGTCTTTAAGGGTTTTATATATCAACAGTTCATTCGTATTCTACTTAAATTAAAAAAGAATTTTAAGCTGCCGATGGGGTTTTGATCTCGTCGTAGACTTTAAATATCTCGGGGTTGGTTTTCTAAAATTGGCGTGTCATAGGTGGTGCTAGGTTATATGTACTATCGTTAAAATCTCAACGAAATTCATTGCGTAACACAATTTATAAAATAAATAACATTTTCAAGAGAAGTTATGGGAAGTTCGAAACTGAAAAATACATGGTTTGAGTTTGGGTGATCATGAATCTAATTAAGCCTTGCACCTGAACCGTATTTACAAGGATGCATTAATTAAGAAAAGTCTAAAATCTGAATAAATCTACGAGGGAATAGCTTCATCGGAGGGCATAACTACACACACGAACACCACTATTCTTACAATATCAAAGATTTCTATTTTTCAAATATTTCAAAATAATCAATGAATTGAGAGTAAAATTTTGGCAAAGTTGAGTTAAGAATAACCATCACTATAGTCATGGAATATGTGGAAAGAAAAAGGTGCCTGTTTTGATTTAAAGATCATTTTACCTTTAATATTTTGATCATATTCTTTTGGCTCAAGCTAGATTCTCTGTTGATATCTTGGTTTTATAAAATTATTTCTTGATCATGAAAAAAATTAAAAACTTAAAGTTAAAAATCATAAAAACCACATCAACCCAGATATCAAGTTTTCGAGCTTTTTTGTAGACTCTTAGAGGTAACAGTTCTTGTTCTACTAAATAAGCTCAGAAAATAAATTCGATTACCATTCAATAAATTTTTTACATATACACCATAAAGCAAAAATTAAAAATTCTTTCAATTTTCTGCATTACAGACTTTCAAAAATTATTTCATGGGTTTTTAGCTCGATTTCATCTTAAAAATCACCAAAATATCACCGTTTTTAGTTGTGTTGACAGGTTTGAACGTTTATATATATATATATATCGAATTTATGGATAACTTTAATTCGAATATTCATAATATTAGGATTTTTCCCATAACGTTGATCATTTCTGAAATTGCCGAATCGCATTTAATAATATCTATTACTAATTCAAGCCTATTTGACGAATTTTTTGATCTTTTAAAATCTCCTACATTTGTTCCCTCATTCGTGGGAAAACGTGGACAGGGCACATAAAATATTCTCAAAAATAAAAAAGTACTTTAACTGATAAATAAATGAGATATTTTTCACTCTTAGTTTTGGTTGATGATTCAAGACGTAGCTGTAAATAATTTAAAATATTTTCCCATCAATAAAAAATATGGATAAGAGTATACAAATTGGTTCGTAAAAGATTTGATTAAATGAGTGTTTCTCATTTAGCATAATTACAATTATTTATATTTTTACATCTTCGAAACTCAGAATAGTCACTTTCAAGTTAATGTATCTAAATATTAAAATATATTCTCTGAATCTATGATGGGTTAATTAGCTTCGTTTTTCATGGTCTAAGGCATTTTGGTGTTTTTACTGTTAACTAAAATGGATAAATAAATGCTCTTCTACTCTTAAAATATTTATAATTTTGATATTCATATACAGGCGATCTTAAAAGTTCTTATGTTTTTAACTTACGATGTTTTTGTTATTCTAACACTAATACATGGATGTCAAGCACTTTCGAGAAAATTTGATTTTTTGTGTATCTCTCTCAATAAAGTTCATAATCGTTTTCTCAAAGATCATTAATTCCCTTTCTGAAATATTTGTGATGAATAATAGTAAGATGTTAATTTACATTTACCATCATTGAGCGTGTGTATTATATCATCTTGGACTGTGTGAGGTAGTTTTTAAACAGATATTTTAAAGCAAACTCGAGGATAAATAGTGGTAAAAATATTATTGACAGGTGATCACCAACTAGAATGTTTCATTCGAGCTTCGAAAGAATGAAAAATTTTTTTCTGGGTCTAGCATAGGTAGAAATATTCTCAAATCCCATCTTAGGTTGAACGTGGATAAAGAATTTGTTACGTTAAGATTTTCTGAAAACACAGCCGTGGGCTTTGAAAAAACAATATTTTTAGTCTTTTAAAACATAAAAGAAATCGTCAATATTTATTTTATTGAACTTTTAAATCATAATTTACAGTAGATTATATTAACAGTAATGGATAAAAATTAATGCTCTTTAGATTTTGAAATCGATGTGCCGCATGCCTGAAATATTATATTATGT
The DNA here is from genome assembly GCA_024349245.1 of Neodontobutis hainanensis. NCBI lineage: Eukaryota > Metazoa > Chordata > Actinopteri > Gobiiformes > Odontobutidae > Neodontobutis > Neodontobutis hainanensis. The sequence continues at coordinate 8,463 of JALDNG010001322.1, forward strand.
GTCTTGACGATTGTTAATCCGGATCAACATAATTTTTTCATTACTTTAATTTAACATGCCCATAAAACCAAATATAAATTTTTTCCGCGGTAATACATTCATGGTATTATCTCAGTAAGTTTTTGTCTTTCGATAATATGATATTTTAACTACTTTTTGATGTATTAGGCGTCATGTCAAAGCTATTTAAGTTGTTGTGCTTAATTTTTACATGTCAGCCACATAATATCCTTTGTTTAATATGAATTTATATACTTGTCAACGAGTGTGATAAATGTATTTTACCTAACAATGGATTTTTTGTGTGCTTAGTTGATACGAGAAACTATGCACTTTACTGAGTTCATTAATCAGTAAGAAGACGCATGACAAAAATCTCATTCAATTTTTTTGAACACACCAATCTGCTATTTTCATGACTTTTATTGTATATATAGTCTCAAAAGTTATTTATTATGGTATTCGCAATTAATTGGAGATAAAAATAATTTTATACTCAAAATAACGATATTCTTTCCTCTACAGCCTTTATATATGCCTATTTTTGATTTGTCGTCTGAGTAAATTAATCGGTTCATAGTAATACGAAATCTGTAAATCCATTTCGAGAAAACTTGTCAACATTTTCTTGAATGAACCTGTTTTAATCATCTATATATTGCTTTGAGCGTATTTGAAAATTTTAACACAACTTACAAAAATAATATTCATACATATTAATGAATGAAGAAATTTGCAGACACAATACGTATGAATATTTTTAACCAAGATATCAAAGCATTCATAAAATAAAATAATATTTATTTTATAAAAGAGTGAATGTTTGAAGTATTGATGAGCAACATGGCCTCCCAAAGAACTAATTCCATATAATTACAGTTACCAAAGTGAGATGAAGAGAAGGAAAGATTTTCAGTGGATAGGATTTAATTACATACTGAGACTCGAGAAATTTAGACAACTGCATTACGGAAGAGAGGTGCTTTATGACTGACCTAGAAATCAGAAGTTTACTTGAGAGTAAATAAACGCTGGTTCCTTTTGAATTATATATGTACATGAGTAACTCATTCAATTCGCATAATATTTGGAAATATAAATTTTTAAAATATCCAATAGAATATTTTCGAAAACATGTAGCTCAATGAAATATCGATGATTTATAAATTAACCTCAGGTAATAAATTAAAAAGCATCTCCGTGTCACAAACTTACGTTTTTGGCAGATTGTCTTATCTCTCTGTTAACAAGGAAAAACTCAATACATTTAATCAAACCATTTATCATGAAAGTTTATATAAATACTCTATTTAACACGTTCACTTTAAATTCATATGATATGAATAAAGATGTTGATGCGGATACTGAAATAATTGATTTGAAAAATAAGGGTATTTAAAAAAAGGTTTCGAAGAAAGTATTTATTGATTTTCATGTTGAAAAACTAAATTTATCGGGTGTTGTTTTTCACTTTAAAACATAAAATTTATTATAAAATTTTAGATGACGAAGTAAATTTCTTCAATAAAAACAAAAAGTGAAATTTCTACTTGTCAAGAAAACGATTCAAAAAAATATTGATTTTATCAATAAAAAGATTAAATTGATACATTTTTGCATATTTGAAAAAGACATCAAACGAAAACAAGATAAATTTCTTATATTGATGAAATCTTGAACGTTGTAAATAAAATTTAATGGCTTTCGAAAAACTAAATTAAATTTTTCATATATGAAAAATATGTCTTGGATAATTTTGTCGTTTGAAAGTATTTTTCCTTTTATGAAGTTGAATAATTACTCGCTCTTCGGAAAAAAGTATTTAGTCAATTCAAAACTCACCAAATGTTATTGAAAATAATTTCATTTTATTTATATTTCGAAAGATACTAATAGTACTTAAATTCAAAATTTATTGAAACAATAATCTAAAAAATTTTAAAAATTCATGAGAATTACACAGTAAAACTTATAAATATTGTCGATTTTAAGGCATTTAACATTAAATTAGATATATTTTAACAAAGAGAACCACTCTAAAAATGACGAATTATTTATTTTAATGTTAAAAAGAATCTACAACAAACATACTATGTTTTAAAATAACTCATACCTGTATTAAATTGAATGAAATTATTGTTAAAATTCAATGAATGTCTTTTTATTTTAGGGTAAAAAGTATAAAATTTATTTCCAGAATTAACTTAATATTACTTCGTTAAAAAATTTTCTCTTCAAAAATAGAGTATCATTTATGGTTAAGGATTTATTAAGTTTGTTGAAATATAAAAATCTCAGTGAATTATTTTATATTTTTTATGATACTTTACAAAAAACTCAAAATAAGCTAATTTTATGCGAATATTGATGAAATATGTTTCAGCACTGGTGTAAAAATTTTAAAAATGAAAATATACTGATGCAATAAAAAATATGCGATCATGAATATATTCTCCCAATATTTTAATTCAGGGATATGTCTTCTGGAATTCAATTTTATAAGCAAAATACTAAGTAACGTTAGATTTATGAAAATTGAGTCTTATTTTTGAAGAGTGAGGATGAAAACAACCTATCAGGACTTCGTTCTAAGAAAGTTTTCTCATACATACTCACTTTCGTAAAACCCCTTTCAGAGTTCTTCACTAGTTCGGCACCCTTTCGTGGTGTAAACACCGGTCGTCGGGTAGTTTGAGACTTTAACTTACCAAAACAGTCACTCTGTGCATCGCGTCATTGACTTGTTGGATGAAGTGCGCATTAAAGATTTTGTAAAACTCCCCTTAAAGAACAAACGTGCAATGTTAATATTCTTCATTTCTCAAATATTTTGGTAACAGGCTTAAAGTTTATTCTTTTGTCTTTGTAGGTTAACAAATGTATAATTAAAATATATCAATCAATAGACAAATGTGCAATGTAGAACATAATGGTAGATGAACAAAGAATGTAGTTAATTTGATTTTATACCTACATTTGATGTTTGATAATACAAAAGCAATATTTTGCATCAGAAGTATTTTTAACTCAAAAACACATGTAACTATCTTCAAGAATTAATAAAAATGTGAAATATATAAAAGTCTAAACAAAATATTTTCAAAAATGGTTTAGCTATATACCAAATCAACACTAAATTAAACAGCTTAATTGTGGCACGGTATTTATAAATATGCTGTTTTAGGAAAATAGCTAATAATAAACTTCAAATTTACTTTCAAAAAGTAAATTTTAAAAATCAACCATATTTCAAAGATGCTCAAATAACAATACGATAAAATTTATCTTTGTCCATAAATATTAAACAGACCGTTTTAAACGTCTGGTTAAGAGAAAAAGCATATTTTTAACAAGAAACCGATGAAATTTTTGTTATATATCAAATGAATGAATATATACGTTTTAATTTCCTAAAATTTCAATAAATAATTTTTAAGGGTTTTTAAATTGTGCACTTTAGATGGTAAAATGACATCAAACATAACTAAATTAAAATTACATTTAACATTATTGCTGTGACGCTTTTAAAATTTTTATTTTCTCAACAAAATTAAAAATAGTTTAAAAATTTTAAGATTACCATTAATTTATGAAATATATCAAAAAAACTATTCTCTCTGTGTATTAATATTAATTAATTATTTCACAAAAAACTGAAAACGCAGAAAAATATGTAAAAAAATAAAGTTGAAAAATACTTTTCTATATTGATGAGAAAGACCAATTTTAGAAAAAATATATAAGAAATGCCAAACATAAAAGCTTATAATATGTTTTTTCAAAATATCCATGATTGCAAGATGTCGAGTTAACCAATAATACTATCAAAAAAATTATCCAAAAATTTTAATTATCACGCAATGAATTGAGGATATCACATCAACACTCGGCTTATAAAAACAGATCTTATCTATAAGTTTTATAAATGGACTGTTTTATCAATATTGATTCTTTTTTGTGTTTATAATATCTAAATTTTATAACATACACTTATAGAAACAATTTTTTGTATAGGAAAAAAAGAATTCATAATTTAAAAGTCAATGAAAAATATTTCCGATGAATACGTCTAATGTAAATTCTTATAAATAAAAATAATAACTTTATTGTGTACATATCAAAAATTTTCATGCTTTTAAAACTTATGCAAAATATTTGGATTCGATATTCATGCTAAAATCGTTGTTTTAAATGTATATTGACGAGCATGTGGGAGTATTTTAACATAACTTTGAGTCAATTCGATCAAAAACATCAATCAAGGTAAAATGAAATATTTTTCCTTTGGCTAAAATATAAAAACTTCTTTGAAAAAAAGGTGAAATCAATCTTCAGTTAAGTGCAATAAAATTTTAAAGTTTTCGAGTCACTTATTAAAATCTTGATCTTTGAATTTGATCATCTTAATGAACTACTTTAGGAGAATACGCCATTCGGCTCAACTCAAAATCTCTGAAGGATATGAAATTTTGAAAATTTAACAATTCGTTGAAGAACCTTTAAAATAGAGCATTCAAGATTAACATGACATTCTACTCATTTGATTTTGACATAAAAATATAAAAATCATAGACATTAAATATTTACATTGAGGAAGAAAAATAAAATTCATAGGTCGATACTATTGTTTAAAATAATTTACGTTTTAAAATTTTGAGACATCAAAGAGTAAAATTATGTTCATCTTTACGAACAACCTAAATATATGACGAATATTAAGTAACGTAAACTACGGTGGCATCAAAATTTGTAAAATTGCAATCAAATAACTGTTATTTTTATTTAATGACTAAACAAATAAAATATCTGGTTTTATGATAAATCTCATCAATGAAACCGTGTTGATGAAAAACAGATTTTATAGAACTGATCAAAATAGCCATTTTAGTCTAATATGTTGACCATTAATTTTGTCCTCGTATTTCAAAACTTGTATTTTAAAAGGCAAATGCATGAGAAATTTACTTGAGAACGGTTCTCAATTTACAAATATTATGATCCAGCATTCAAATATAAGCAAAAAAGACAAGTCAAATCTTTTATTAATTCCCAAATAAACTGTAAATGTAACAGCAAAAATTTGATACGTCGACGTTCGATCAATAAGAGACATGAATCTTCGATAATATCTACATTTTAAAATGCAACATCATCAAGGCGGGAAACGAATTTATATATAAAATTTATATTTTATAAATAGGTCTAGTTAGGGCTTTTTACTCTATCGTAAATACACACTTTTCTCTTCAATGAAAAAGGTAACGGCAATCTAAACGAGCTCCCATAATCATAAAACTCCACTAAGAACTTGGTTCAATGAGCGTATGGCTTATTTTTCGCTTTAATTATAAGTTTGCCAACAATATTGTAACAAAATACAGCATCAATCAACAATACAAAACAGTAATTTCAGAAAATATGCCTCATTACGAATTAAATTAACTTAAGAAAGGGTAAATTCATTATTTGCAAGTTTATATCTTCCTGTTTTAAAAAATCCCGAGTGGTAAATATACATCTTAAAAAACAGGATATTTTTTTCAAATGGTTTTAAATTTTATGATTTCATGCCGTTTTTGATTGGTTGATGTTGGAAAAATTCTCATGTTTTGAAATAATGTTCCACTTTTAACTATTTTAACAAATATAACGTTTTCCATACTTAAAATGTTCTTGTTTAATTCTCATCAAAGCCTGTAATATATTGTCAATACTTTAGAAATTTAAAATAAAATATTTTTATATCTCAAGTAAATTTAAATAAAGAACTGGCATAATTTAATTTCAACATGTAAAAATTATAACATTATTCACATTTTGACTTGTCTTATAAGCCTCCAAAATAATTGATGAGCATGTGATAAAGATGGAAAATTATTGAATTATTTATGAATTTGGCAAGTTTATCATTTCATTATAACGTATCAAATTTAAAATTTAAGAACGAAATTCTTATAAAGAATCTAGATTTTAAATTTATTCAAAGTGTGAAATAATTTATGATTTGTACATTTAAATAAAATAATATCAAAAACGATGAATATAATTTTAATCCTTTTGATAATTAAAAAAAGTCTGAATTTCATTTTTAATTGATAAAGCATCAAAATTAAATTTAAAGGCTTTTAAAATAACTTAGAACAGAACAGCAACTATTACTAAAACATAATTATCTTTGTATTTTAAGTTTATACATCAGGATGAAAATTTTGCCCTGTACTATGAATGAAAAAAATAAAAGGAACTACTATTTTTCTTTCAGTTCTTGAAAATTTTAAAGAGGACAAAAGTATTTTATACGAGCGAATATTGATTATGTTTTTTATAGCTCATACTTGAGTGTTTCGGTCATCTTAACGTTTAGAATTTACCATTTTATACATATGTTGAACTCTAAGATCGTTTAAAAAAATACTTATGAAGCACTTATTTAAATCAATCATAGATAAACAATATTTGTACATTTTACGTTGATTGATGATATATAAATCATTCGAAACAATAATATGACAATATCAGGCATTTTCTCGATTTAGACAGGTCAGTGCTAACTATTTCGTTTATATATTTGAAAGAAATATGATTAAAAAATTTAAAAGTTCACAAACCCATTATAATGAGACAGTGATAGCTTTTTAACAACCTATTAGCAGGAATTGTAACTCATATTTAGATGCTGTTGACTACACGACAAAACCTCAACTGTTACTAAATCGTCTTTAAGTACCATTTTAAATTTATGAAATGCTGGAGCGTGAATGGTCGACTTACTGCCCCAGTCTTGTTGGGACAAACATTATAGTGAAAAATATCCATCGATCAATAAACCATGCATAATTATCAATCATGATATTTTATTTATAAATTGAGAAAACTTCATTTTCTAATACTTTTCTTGACAGTACGAATATAATATGATAACAGAAAATCTAAACATGATAAATGCCTTAAAACTGAATAAAGCAAAATAAATTCACTGCAATTTCTCAATCAGTTCCAAGATAATGCAATTTCGATCTTGTGGATGATTTTTAGGAAGTAGAGATGTAAAAGTTTTAAATTTCAAAAAGATTGTACATATCATGGACTTTCTCATGAAAGTTGTTAAAGAGATTTAATTTCGAATGTAACTTTATTATTAACACGCCACAAGGTGAAAAGTTTTTTTTAAGTTATTATATTAGTATGAATCATAAAAAATATGATCTCTTTTTCACAAATCCACATATTAAATAAAACATAATTAAGTCAAAAATATAAAAACCTCAAATAAAAAATACTTATAATCTTAATTTGGCATAACTCATTCTTAAAATTCTATCAAGGGACAGAGAGTTGTAAAGTAATAATTAGAAAGACGCCAAATATGACGATTATCTAGCAAAGAGAAATTGATTATTTTAAAGGCCGTGTTTAAAATTTTTTCAAAGGTAAAAGTATAATTGTCATTTCTATCCAATTAGTTTTATTCCGTTCATGAAAAATGCGAAATAAATTTAATATGAACAAGTAAACTTTTGAATCATAATATTATAAACCGTTAATGGTGATTTTGATTTTTAAATACTTGTTAAAACGGGTTGTTATAAATATATTTTTATCTCATAAATTTATATGCGTACCAATGCAAAAGACAAAATATTGAACTTTCCTAACTCATGAATAATAGATATGGAATATATTTAACTCTAAATGATTCTCAGATAATAGATTAGGTTTATTGGATGAGAGTATTCTTATAAATTTCAAAATAAAATTTTAAAGATAAACAACTCACCATATAAATTTTGAGATTAACAAAAATAATTTTAGAAGAAAAAGTTCATTATAATTACCAATTAAGCTGACTTTTCAAAATTTCAGAGGCTTTTATCCCACGAAAATACATTAAATATCATTAATTAAAATTGCAAATAGGATATTAATTTTGATTTTTTCAGATGACGAAACAAGATATTCATGAATACTTATTAAAAGAATGCACTGCCACCAAAATTTTAATTTGAACTTTTTTACTCTAAAAATTGTTTTAAAGATAAAAAAATCAAAATAGGAGAAATACACGCCCTAGCTTTAAAGCACGCTTTGAAATGATGTTTGAGTTTTGATTTGAATAGTGTTTTTGTCATTGACAACAATATTTTTACTTTTATCCAACAACATACGATTAAGATGAATATTATAAATACTCTGAAACCTTATAAAGTATAAATTCTCAACCTTAAAATTTTTGAAGTTTTCAAATACTTTTTTTAATAAAATAACAGCACGAAATAGAATTCCTCTCAATTAAATATGAAGTGGCCAATAACCCTCAGATAAACAATTTTTGACGTCTTTAAATTTGATTCGATGAATCAACACAAAATAATTGATTACAAAACAAAAGAATAAATTATTTTAAAAAATAGCGTTATTTGTTAAAAAAGAGCCGTTTAAGCGAGCTCAGACAATTCTAAACATGTTAAATGAAATAAAAAAAATTTAAAATCGAAACAAATCAATATATGGGAAGATTTATTCCAATTAAATTAATAATTATGTTTTTTATTTTTCAATGTTCATATTCTCTTTGCATCCATCTAAAAGTGATTAAAATAATAATCTTGAGAGAATGTCAAATTCAATTATTTGGGAAAAATTATGTTTGAATATGTTAAATAAATTTATTAAAATTAGTATCCTTAATTTTTAAAACATTTTTTTCATTATACCTAGTTTATCAAAAATATTATCATTAAAATTATCGATGAAAATCTTTATAAACGTAAAATATAAATTTATAAGAAACAAGAAATTACACGTTATTTGTCAAATAAGCAAGATAAAAAAATTTTCTTAAAGAGAGGCTTTATTTTTTTAATATTATAAAATACGCGCATGGAAACTTTTAGAAAATATTTCAGAATACTCTGATGCTTATACAATATATATATTTTTATATTTTCGAAATAATTAACAAAGCACAAATTTTAAATGATCAAAAATCATTTTTTATAACCTTTTTTAAAAGATGAACACCCTTTTCTTCCTGAATTTACACCAAAAGTTACAAATACTTTTTGCTCCTTGGCTATCACCTTCATGTGAGTTAGAATGAGTCTTCGTGTTTGATAGTTATAAATGTTTAACATAACACAAAGATTCATGAATTTTATATGTGAATATAAAAACAGCCAGATTATTGAGTTATTAATATAATATTATCCATTAAATAAAATTAGACATAAAGATGTCTTCAATACTCAGCAAAAACCTTGAGGTTATTTTAAAAACGAAAATGTTAAAAATAATGAAAATATTTGATAAATAATCTATGATCATTTTATTTAAATTAAAATTATCAAAAACAACGAAATATTCTGAGATAGATTAAATGTTTTAGATACATTATCAATTTTGCTTAAACGAAATATTGTCTGAATAAATTGAAAACTTACGTCACGTATCGTTTCTTTATACAGTTGACACAGCTTAAAATATTAATGAGAGTAGAAAAGAGTTTAGGAAATTTTTAAATTTCAGAAATAGATTATGTTTTCAAATTAAAATCATGTAATCAGGTAACTTTAAGTTTTATTCATTGATAAAGAATATAATTTGATGGAAAAGAAACAAAAATTAATTTCAACATCTAATTGAGTATATTTTCGATAATAAATAAAAATAATAAAAACAGCAACACTTAAATTTATTATTTCTCAATAGTTAAAATTAAAAAAACATTTTTATAAATTTATTGTGGTTCAGAAATAGTTTTAAATGATAAATTTAATTTGTTTCAAAAAAGCTCATTTCTTAAGTTTCTAACATTTTTGAAACGTTTAGCAATTTCAAATAACTAATTTATAAAATAAAATTACTTTCAGGCTCTCCCCAGAATGAAAATGTTTCAATGCCTAGATTTATTTATTCAAAACTTGATTTTGAAAACAATTTTTAATTTGGTAATAAATTAAAACAATTGAAATGAGAAAAAATATCAAGCAAACGAAAAATATTCAAAAACGAATACCTAATTATTTATTTACAGATAATAACATTATTTGAAAACTGCTTTGATATTAAATTTAAAAATATTTTAAAAAATTGCATTAATAAATTTTTTAAATATAACTCAAATACTTAAAGCATAAAATTTTATAAGATTATAATGTTGTTTTTAGAAGTCTACCAAATTATTAATCTTTAAAATTAACATTTTTACCTGTATCGACTCAAATAAAGCATTGAGCAAAACTAAAAATTGATATAATTACATGGCCAAGAACAGTTTTGAAATATAAATGTCCCTTAATTTTAGACAGTATTTATGAAATCATATTTTGAACTCACGAATCAGAAAATCCATTTACCATAAAATATAAAAATCATAAAACGATGTAGAAAACATATTATTCCTAAATATGATAAATTATTCATCTAACTAAATTCGTAAAAAAAATTTATTAAATTTCAAGAGCTAAGTCAATTTTCATTCAATATTAGAAAAATGTTTTCGATTTTTGTTCATAGAAAGATCGAGGGTTAATAATTCTCATCAAAATAATGTATCATTGAGTGAATAAAAGAATTATATTTTGAAATGGTATTATCTAATTACATCTTGATTCGTTGGGCTACCGGCAGAATCCTGATGATTACTTATTTAATACAATCCTCAAGTCAGTAATTTTCAATAGATGTAAAACCAATGATTTCGTTATCTGATATGTTAAAATATCTATGAATACTTAAAAAAAATCTTAATGTTATCAATTTATTTTCTTCGCAATCAACATGTGATAATTTAATATAAAAAAAATCATAAACAACTGAAAAATATTAAGCCATAAAATCGAATATTTTGATAAGATTATTTTGAAAGATTATTTTTTAATCTCTAGTGATTACTCCAACAATTTTTTGCTTTTCTAATTTGTACTAAAAATAAGATTACAATAAATACTTGATTTCTCTGCAAAAAAATTGGTTCATTCTAAAATATTTATTTTCCACAAATATTAAATTCACGATGAATTCATTTATGTATGCATTATTGTCTGTATTTATTAATTTTAACAATTTATCAAAATATGTTTAAGAACGATACATTCGAAAAATTAAAATAACTTGAATAATATTCTTCATAACAAAATAATCTCATAAGCTTCATTAATTTTATGAAAAAGCTTAATTAAAGAAAACATATGCTAAATTAAATGACGATTTTTTTAAAATAAATGTAAAAATCTGAATCTAAATAAATATATTGATATCCTAGTTTATACATCAACAATATCCCCTTTAAGAGCCTTAACATTTTAAAGAGTCATACCTCTTCGAATTCCTTGTCCAATTCAACGATTTTCTAAAATAATATTTTCACAGAAATATTTTAAAACATGCAAAGCTCGTAAATGTAAATTTTCTATGATAAAATAAATATACGAATGAAAAAAATAAGAATAAAATCAAGCTATTATTTGTTACTAAACTAAAATTATATTAAAATGAGTCTTCAGAACTTAAATAAAAATTAATTTTAAAAATATAAAATATGATAAATCAAATACAAATATGATGACACAAAATCATCATAATTTTATATTCGACTTCCTTAATGAAAATAGGTTTAGCGATGAATAAAAATTCTTAAAGATTATAAATTTTGTTTTCACATATACATCTTCCAACAATTCAAAATATCCAGGCAACTGAATTTATATATTCGCATACATTACGACCAAGTTCCAACGTATGATCAAGAACCTATGAATAAAAACAAGGATAGTTTTAAAACCAATGTTTAGAATAAAATCAGAACCATATGGTAGTTATTGAAGAAGTATTAATTTTATTTTATATTCTCTTTCAATCATAAATTAAAATTTTTATATAGTAAGTGAAAAAATATGAGTTTTGATATTATTATGGTAATTTTGAATGTTAAAAAGTTCGAGGAAAACGTTAAATATTAAATAAAGCATCATGAGATTTTCAATGCAATCTTGTTAATCTCGAAAAAATCATGACAATATCTCTAAATTTTAAAATTTAGAAAACATGAAAAACCTGGAAGTTTTCAAGTGTTCTAAAGTCAGCCTGTAAAGTTGTTTCAAACATACATCAGCTGGTAGATTTTGATACTCAGCAATGTTCTTAAATAAGTTAAAAATTTTGACTTTAAATCTTTACAAAAAGATTTTTTTTAATCGTAAAATTATAAGTTCAATTAATTATCGTAAAATATTCTTTAAGATTTACGAATTTTTCCCATTCAAGATGCATTTAAAAAAAGAAAGAGTAATTTGTCACATTTTTGAAGCATCCATGTTTTTTATTTACCAAAGGTTGAAAAGAAAATTTATTCTCTCTTTTTTATCAGTTTCGAAGAAAATATAATTATGAGTTAAATCTGTCAAAATCTAACATCGAATATCTTTTAAATTCATACCTTAGCAAGAGCGAGCATCATTTCAGTATGCTAAAATAATACTCCTAAATCAAACAAAAAGAGTGTCTTTTATTTGCTTTTCTGCTTCCTAATTAAATTAATTTTAATGTTATATTTTTGACATAAAATTAACCAATAAATAATTTGTAAAAATAACGTCATTATACATCAAAAATTTTATAAATTATAAAAATATTGTTCTAAAATACATGTATTTTAAAATCATCTCTTTTCTAGAAGAGGAATTACAACTATTATGAAGAATGTATAATTGTGTTAAATCATTTTTACAGTTTTTGATCTTCTCAAATCACGTTGACAACGATCTAATTCTGATAAACTATGTCACATATTAGCACATACAGTCGATATATTTCCTTAAATTAATGATTCAAAATCTATAAATTGAAGTATATTTAACTTGAATATAGTTATTGGGTTGGAAAATAACTTGGAGATGTGAACAGATAAAAATTCTTAAGCTATCAAATTAATTTTTGAAATAAATAATTTTGAAGATTTTGGATTTCAGAAGATCTTTATATTTTCAAATAGGATTTACAATAAATAGATTCTGATTTATAGATATCTTATAAGATAATAAATCAACGATTACCTGTTTGCGACGATCTCTTTCTTCTATTACCTAAATCATATTTCAACACAAATGAATTCATTTTAATAGTAAGACTTACATGAGACTTTTATTAACATACATTTTTAATTATTTTTGATATGAATCATTTGAAAAATTCGAATCAAACATTCAAATTATTTATAAAAAAATTTTTTAGGCTAGCGTAAATTTGACGAAATAGATAAATTTTCTGATAAAATTAACGAAAAAACGTATTTTCTTGGTGTTAATGTTCAAATAAAAATAGATTTTATAAAATAATTAAAAATTTTACAAAATTTATCAATATACTTTCTCAAAACATATTTTAACACATTTTTATTCTGTGAAAATATTGATACAAAATTTAAAAAATTGAAGTAAAGGACATAAAAACGAAATTACATTCTTCAAACTCTTTTGACTTATATCCTAAAACATAGAAATTTGTTAAAAGTTATAATTAAGACTGATCAGCTGTAAAATAAACAAAGAATGCGTTAATTTTATTGTTACGAAATGTAAATTACGATACCTTGATAAAAATCAATTATGATGAAACAATAACGCTAAAAATGCCATACTGTGCTTGGAGCAATCAAACATATATAGTATTATCCATTTATTTTAAAGACTTGAAAAGTGATCTGTAAATAGTTAGGAAAGATTCTTTTAAACAGTTTTTCATCAGTATATTATCTTTTAAATTAAGGTAAAATAAACCTAAAATTGAATTTATCCAAATAATGACTTTAATTTGACACCATTTTAAAAATATTTATGATAATGCCAAAATTTGAGTTTTTGAATAAATTCAAAGAGATATATGGATGATAACCACTGAGTTTAAATTTAAAAATCTTATTTCTTATCAAATGTAAAATTTTAGTTTAGTTTATATCCTTGGATCAATGAAAATTGTGAAATAATAAGCATAGTTTTCTATTTACTAGTTATTTTTAAAAGTTAAATCTGTTGAAAAGAATGAAACATAAAAAATTTTAATTCAAATGTATCAACCTTAAACCAGTTTGGGTAATTAGATAAGTTCAGAATGTTACAAAAAATATAAATACTATTTTAATTGAGAGTCTAAAAAATACATAATACTATGATCAAAATTTTCTAATATTTTTTAATATTATAAAAACCGCCGTTGATGATAAAAATACAAAATTAGATGAATAAGTTTTAAATTTTTACTAAAGGCATGTACAAATAATAAAAAATTGCCAAATGAACTTTATCACGAACATGGCAGACATCTGAAATAATATTCGAGTTTTAAATCTTGATTTAACCATATCACCTTTACATCATTTAAAAGATAAATACTTACATCCTTATATTTTTTGTTAAATCAAACCTTTTAATTCAAAGATATTTGATATGTTGTCAATAAAAATAAACTCTTTAAAAATTCTATGTCATTTATCGAAATGGAATTGTCAGGCAAAGAACGAATTAATTTAAATTTCTAAATCTACGAATTTATCCGAATATTTATGTTTGCACATAAAATAAGAAAAACCGAAAGTTTTTCTTTAAAATATACATCTCATTGATCATTTAAATATGAAAACATCACATTTCATAAAATTTACAGTTTCAGCAGTTTTATCGACCACTGTTCGTTGTAAAGTACGTCCATTCTAGTTCAATATTTATGAAATACATTCGCGTCGTTTTCATCCGATCTTTTGATCTGAATTCATTTATAAAACAAAAAATTTACGAGAAACAGGAAATTTTTTTTTTACAAATTAAAATATAAACCCTTGCAATCTGAGGGGCAAAAGTTAATTCTTTCGACATTTAACGAAATATTTTTATGTCGTGTTTAATTGAAAACGTAAAATTAAGCATATTTAGGAGGGTATTTAAATATTTTTAAAAATGTTTTAATTTTATTAAATTCAATAGGATATTTAAAGAACGTATATTCAATGTGATTTATTATTTTATCCTCGTAATTTTACATTTAATGAATAAATGTAAAAAATATAGTTATGGAAAAGTTTGAAACAACTTTATTACTCGTTTGCCAGGAACATCAAGTTCAACTTTTCTTTTATGGGGCTGAGACGGTGAACGTACCTAAGATGAATAAAATAAAAATAACTTTGAAAAATTAAGAACTATTTAGATTTTTTATTGGCTTCATTATTTTTAAATACTTAATGATGAAAAAAATTAGAATAAACAAATCATTTCCCTTAGATTTGAAGGACTTGAAATATTTTAAATGTAGGTCTGTGAAGTACGTTTAAAAAACTCTAAAAAGTCGTGAAAAATATTTTGAAGAGTTAAATTTCTTTTGATAAAAAGATAATTTTAAAATCAATGGCTCAAAAAGTGAATATAAAGCGTTAAATACACCTTGATCATTTGTAAATGGTGTGTTAACATCTGGAGAAGTAATTTAGAAATTTATCAAGAAAAACCAAAAGGTTCGTTTAGCATGAAATAAATATTCAAAACATATGTAAAAAATAATCGACATGATTTCTATTAATATTTACTAAAATCTATGAAATTAAATAACTTTAACAATATAAAACATATTTAATGTGAATAAATAAAATAAAATATAATGAATAATATGTGTTTTGATAATTAAATAAAAATATTTAAAATTGTTTGCATACATTTAGGAAAAGTAAATATACTCATCCTCAAATATAAAAAAGTAATCATAAAAAATATATCTGTTAAAATAGAATTTTTTAAACACTAATTCCAGAAAAAAATTAAATTTGTATTATCTTTTCACACACATAAGAAAAAAATAGTTTAGAACAAAATCTTCGGTGAAAGAAAGTTTTAAATAAAATATTTATGTTATAATTGATTTTGAAATTATCAGCATTTTAGGTTGATAAATGTTAAAGTTTTTTCTCGTATGTATCAAACCCCTAAACGTAGTTAAAAATATCGTAAAAATGTAATAAAATTAGAAAAATAATTTTATAATTTTCTTTAGAGTTAATTGATTGCTAAAACCTATCTCTTGATTCAACTGAATATACAAAATAACAAAAAAATCAATAGGTAAACAATTGTCCCTAGTTTATATTAGGATTCTCTTGTTAAAATTAATTTGTTAACTGATGTAATAACAGAATAAATAAATCTGTCACTTGATATTAAATAAGGCCGATATTGAATAATTTATAGTTTATATTCATCAAAAAATAGTTTTAATAAAACGGCTGAATAAATACATAGCTGATTTCACAATTGACTCAACATAAATTTCTGTAAAAGGCAAAGTTAATGGCATGCAAAAACTATGAGTTGTGTTAAAATAAACAATTCATGACTATTCTATATTTGGTTGTTAATCAATGTTTTACAAATACCATGTAAAATGATTTTATTCCTATTTTAGTGATATGACAATTCAAGTATGAAATATATATGATGAAAAGAAGAGTAAAACTATCATAAAAAATATAATGAAGAGATTGTGTGAATCATAGCGTTCGTATTTAATAATACCAAAAGAGCATAAATAACAGTTTGAACGAAAATATGAAATTATATAGAATTAAATGGAATTAAAACATCAAATCTGATACGTTAAGTGTAAATATGATAATTTTAACCGCGGTTATTTAATAGAGTTTTGGAATATTAATTTTTATCCCTCTATTTATGTAAATAATTCAGTATTATTTGAATTAAACAACAACGTAATAAAAATTGTACGATTATTTTCATATGAAAATGACTGAAAATAAAATTATCTCTAGATTTCGTCATTGGATGATTTTTTTAATTTTGAACTAAAAATGGGAAAGTAAAAAATATTTGTGATAATTATTTACATATTTATTTTCGTTAAATATTGAAAATCATAATAATTATTTTTTATATTAAAATAAAATATTTTTAAATTGGATTCTAAATTTTAATTGCTGAACGAAAAAAATGTATTACCAGTTATTAGAAAATACGAATCATTGAAAAAATCTTTTAAAATATGAATGAAAATTGTAAATAATATCAAGAATGGTGAATAATGTGATAATTATATAAAATTTCATTCTAATATTACTTCTATCAATGTTTCATATGATGATGGGGAATGATTGTGAATTTAATGTAAAGTTTACATGTTTACATAAATTAAAAAAAAATAACAAAAGAAGACAAAAGGGTAATATTTTAATGACGAATTGCATGGAGATTACTTCACAAAAAAAAATTGGAAGCATTTAGGTTTTTATATGATAGCATTAAAAAACAACATTCGATAAATTTGATCAAAAAGAATATGAAAATTACACATTGAATATTTCACAGTTCCAGTTGTATTTAATAAATATCAAGATGAAAACATTCAATATATCTATCGAAGAAGACATAATTATATCATATTCTATGAATGATAATTTTTTAATATATTAAGAGGAGGATTTCAGTAACTACATTGAAAATAAGTTTAAAAATATGAGAAAATAAGATGTTCCAAAACTTGTTTAAAATAAATCATATTGATGAATAAAATTTTCACAGAGAAAAGCTTGTTGATCAATTAATACAAAATAAGATAAAGATTACTTTTTGTAAATGGAGCAGGATTGCTAGAATTGAAGGAAAAACAAAGAATGTGTTCCACCACTTCATTATAATTGTTATTACGACTTGTGCCGAAAATATTTGTGATATTACCCGCGCTTAAATAAATCTCCCGGAAGAATAATAAATTTTTGTCATATTTCTTTAAAGATATGTTTAATAGCTTGTAAAGGAATAAAAAGTTTGTGTTAAGTTACTTCATTGATGAACATGCGCTAGTGACGTTAACGTAATCTATACGTCCTAATTTGCAAGGTAATCCTCAAATGAATTCACATAAACGATTTTTGCATTAAAGATTTAATTTACATAGATGACGTTTATTATTCTTTCTTATCTGTCATTTTATCTAGTTTATGTTTGTATTTTTCATATAACCTCAATTAAAGAGTTTATAAAATTAAATCCATAATTTTTTCTACCTTAAAAACAAGATAAGAGATTTTTATTTAGTCGTGAAAATTTAACTGAATAACTTTAATCTTTGGTTTTTTAGTGTCGTAAATTAAGATATAGATTGGGCGTGAAAATAATTAAATCTCGAAGATTAATATTGTATGGGAAAGACCATCACGTATGAAAAATTTATACAAATCCTCGAAAAATAAAGATAGTCTTAACTAAGCTGAACATTGTTTTTTTAAGATAATTTTTTATAAAAATAAATATATGACTTAAATGAATAAAATTACACAACAAATTATTTAGATGACTGAAAGGTAAGTGATATAAAACATTTTTTACTTCGAAAGTTTTAAAATGGAAATATAAATTCTGGAATAAAAAAGGTAAAAATAAATCTTTAAATCCTGTTTTCCCATAAGCGTTTTCATTGGAAATATTCTTCTATTAAATGGATAAATGTAGCTATATCTCTAAAATTATTATTCATCCTTCAAAATAATTTTAATTTTATCATCTTTGATGTCAAAAAACCAGAATAATATTTTTATCGCAATCGAATTTACAATATTTCCCTTAAAGGTTGAACTAAATCTCATAAATGATGAAATCAATCCCATAAAAGGTTGGATCAGACAAATTTTAGTCTTCTTTTAATAATTTAAAACGATTATTAAAATTACATCAAAAAGTACCAATTCAGAAATTCTATTGGGATGAATCTGTATTCAACAAAATTGATGGTTATAATCCGACTCAGTAAAAAGTCTGAGTCATTGCCCAAATAAAATTCGACACTCTAAAGTGGAGAATCCTGCCTTTTCTTATTTTTACAAGGCGGTTGTAAGTAAAGAAACGACAGATTAAGATTCAAAAACGAAATTCTTTATATTTTAAATTCCAATAACTCACCTAGCAGGTTTGGCATTAAAGATAGGCTTTCTGTAGCATTTAGAGATTAAACCCATTGAGATTTCTCGAAAAATGGCCGAGAATATTACTTCAATTCGACTTCTGAAAATATCACTGAAAGAAATTTATTTTCCTCTTAAATTGTTTGAAGCACATATCGTGTGTTTTTATTTATATATGAAGCAGGATTTAATATCCACTCTTCAATAAACTATGGGTATTTGCAAGTTCGTACTTATGCTTTTATGTATCAAACCAAAACAAGAGGAATATATATGTCGATATGACCAATTGTTTCAATAAACAGTGATGAAAACGCAAATTTTTTGTCAAGGCTTTTAACAAAGAATCATTTTTTTAATCTTTAAAGAAATTTACACGAAAGAACAAATTTTAAAATTCAACATTCTTGATAATGGAGAATGCGCGGTTTCATCACTGATGCTCTCGAAGAATTTTTTTCGAGAAAAGGGAATAATTCTCATTTTTTGCCTCCCTACTCTCCTTGTATTAAACCCGACGATAATGATTGTACTTCGTGAAACTAAAGTTTTATTAAATTAGACCAAGCTCCAGTGGCGAATTAAAGGTTATTACCAACGTAAATTATTCATCGAATAGACTAAGAACCGAAATTTTTAAATAAATAATATTGTAGAAGTTTGAAAGGAATAAGAAGGCTAAACAATCGATTAAATGATTTCCTTAATCATTTATGGCAAAACCTGTCATAAAATATTATTGAATCTTACTTTACATAATAAATTGAAAAAATATTTATTCTTAACGTCATA
This sequence comes from Neodontobutis hainanensis, assembly GCA_024349245.1. Classification (NCBI taxonomy): domain Eukaryota; kingdom Metazoa; phylum Chordata; class Actinopteri; order Gobiiformes; family Odontobutidae; genus Neodontobutis; species Neodontobutis hainanensis. The sequence continues at coordinate 28,207 of JALDNG010001322.1, forward strand.
TAAATATTTATAATGTATCAATAAACGTTTAACTTCACCTGAGAAAAAATAAATATTTTTATAAATTAATTAGATTTTATGATTTGTAAATCCCTTAACTGGATAACAGGTTCTGAAAAACTATTCAGCTAGGATTCTTAAGAAATCTTTCTAAATCACAACAAATGATAAAATTTATTGAATATGTCAAAGGCATCTTAATGAATGAAGAGAGCCATCTTGTGTCGTCTTGTTCTATAACAAATAGAAACTGACATCTTATCTTAAAAAAATGAATAAAATTGGTAAATTAAATCATTTCACAATATAATATGCAAAATTAGAAATCATAAAAAAATATTTGTATTTATAAATCTGTACAATTAACGTGGATAATTTCTTTAAAAGCAGATTTCTCTTTTAGGGGTTAACGATCTTAACCATCTATTTAGATTATACTCGATTTTATTGTTTCACACTTTGTGAAATTTCTGTAATTTTACATCTTTCAATTTAAGTTGTTGTTTTAGCGTGTCTTATAATGAAGAAAACATTCAAGATATCTTTCGTTACAAATCTTAAAATAATGGATTCAATGAGAGTAAATATTAAAACGTGTGAGATTATTAAAAAACTTGAAAGTAAATCGGTAAACTAGCATATTTTAACGATCTTTAACGAAATATATCATCGATTAAAAAAAAAGATTCTGGCCAAAATATTTCAATTAATGAGGTCATAGACTGAACTGTGACCTCTTTAATTATTATCAAAAAATAATTGTTCATCGAACGATCATCATGTTCGCTCGTTGATCCAAAAATGGTTTTTTCAATTAATTTATTTTGAGGCTTCAAATAAATTGTAATAAAAGAATTTTTAGTATGAACCTCCAAAGATATATCTATATACTTGTATTTATGTTAGTTTTGCGTACCTTTACCGCTTATCTGACCACGGTGAATATTTGTAAATATTTTGGTAACAGGTCCGTTAAGGTTTTCATTATCATTAATAGAAAGATTCACACTTCTTACATTCATAACTGTGAGGTCTAATAAAGCTTGGGAAGACTTTTTATTTACATTAATACTCACTAGAGGCAAAAAATATATTTTATCCAAAATCACATCAGATAACAATTTTTTATAATAGCTTTTTTGTGTTGCCACGCAGTATACTGATTTTGTTGTTGTTTTTATAAGTTCTTTTCTGTTCTATTTTTGCGTTTAAAATCACGTGTTTTTTTTTATATGAGATCAAACACTTTCTTCCTTTGAATGACACTGTTATGCTAAGCCTGGAACAAAGCCGGCTACAGTCTGCTAGTCATTTATAATTTAAAATATTTAATATGAAATGTTTTAAACCTTTACTTGATCATCTGAAAATGAGATTTTCTGGAGGTTTAATGAAGAACAGTAAAATGTTAAAAATCAAACTTAAAAAGCCAGTCGGTTAATTAACAAACAAATAAAGAACCTTTCATTTGAAGTATATAAAATAGAAGCATCAATCAGGTTTGGTAAAATTTGTAAAAATAAACGTTAACAGTTAAATTTCATGGAAAATAGAAAATTAAACTTGGAATGATAATAAAAACTTTCTGTAAGCATCAGTCAGATAACAACATTCGTGTAAATACTACTATTCTTCAAAACTGTAGAAGATCTTTAGAAAATTTATTTTTTCCTCGAACTAATTGTCAAGTTATGCCCCCTGTATTAATAAAATCATAATAATCGAAAGATTAATTGATATCAAATTTTAATTTTTGTTGAAATAGAACGAAAATTTCGCCATAAATGAATATTCTTAAAATTAAATACTATTTCTGAAAGAAGTTAAATAAATAGCTCGAGTAACTATAAAGGGCTCATTTAAGTAAAATTAATTCAGTATCGGTGCTTAATGATGAAATAAAAAAATTAATTCTTGATAATTTAAAATTAAAAAATTTTATTGTTCACAAAAATTCAACGTTTCCTAACTTTTTTTTATTGATAAGAATATTTTCAAAATAACTCAAAAGAGAAATATAAAACTGAAGTTTTGTTAGTTTTTATTTTGATTTTCAATATTCGATAACAATTTTCACAAAAAAGAAGTTTTTATGACTAAAACGCTGCATAAAAAATTTCTATAATATATTTCTTAAAAATCGTATTGCATAATTTTTTATAAAAGTTAAAACTATCAATTGAAATTCATTTATCACAAGGCGTCTACAGTAACTGGCTCATCGTAGTAATTAACAGCTAATTTATGAGTTTATTTTAACTCAAAATTAGTAAAAATAAAACTATAAACGTTTGAAAGTACAATTTTCGTGACTTATTGATCGACTTCGCATATATTTTCGTATTTTTAAAATTTAATCTGTTTCGAAAGGTATCGTTTTAGCAATTTAGATATCATTGAGAATGATTTTAAGATATGTCAGATCAAAATTTTTTACAAAATATTTCCATTAAGCTTTTTTGTCCTAATAAGAAGTATGTTAAGTACTACAAGTGCCATAGGAATATCATCAGAAACACCTTTGAATCTGATATTTAACATGATTCACTACGTATCCTAAATCGTTACTAAATGCTCTTTATTTTCATAGATACATTGATATCTCTATTACGGATAATTTAGGTTCAAATAAATTTATGGAAGTTCATCGCATGTAATTTTTCATAAAAGCTATGCATCGTAAAATATGAGCCTTATTTGAAATATTTGTAAGATACACCAATAAATATCAACAAAAGTCTGTATTTTACAGAAACGACTCAACTATGATTTTTATGAGTATGATAGATTGAATGTAATATTTATTATTTTTATACTTTTGCATTTTTTATTGAATTATAAATGAAATAATCATGCATCAAAGATTTAAATTATTAGATATGATTTATTTGTGTCTTTTAATGAGATATGTAAAGTTAATTGTTTTCTATACGACATTTAATAATAAATATAACATTTATAGCTGTTTTAACATTAAAAATGGCTTATATTCACATCTAATGATGTAAATAATTTTTAAGATGGCAGAAGTTAATTATTCCTCATTCTGACAACCCCACATTTTTCGCACTTGCGTAATGGGTGCTAATTTATAGAAAACGATATTTTTAATTTCCTTAGAATTTGAATATTAAATTATTAACATTATGTTTTTTTATCAATGAACATAATTTTAAAGTGTCGCGATTTTTCCCGCTACTTATCATCAGTGATTTTTATTCAGATATGATATTTTGGTCTAAATACGGATTCTAAAAGAACTGAAATAATATTATTATTTTCGGTGAATACACGATAAAGCGTTTTCTCAGACTGAACAGTTTAAATTAAAAAAACGCTTTGACATTTTAATATTTTAACTTTTTCCAGCATATTTTAAAATATATTTGAATATTGAGTACGTTGATATATATTAAAATAAGATAAAAATTACAAATAAATGGTATTTTATTACGCCTCGATAAAAAAAGTAGAATGAACTTGTGTTCGTCAGAACTCGTTATCTAAAATTTTCTACAAACGTGTTTATAGATAGATTTGTGAAATATAATAAGTTTAACTTGTACTTTTTAGATATGCTGGAATTTATTTTATGAGATAATTATTATCGTTTTTACATTTTATCGAAAAAATGTTTAGGGTTATTTTTTTACCGACAAAATATAAAGATGATTTTTACGATAAAGTCCCTGCTTTTATAAACGGTCCCAACTAAAAATTTAATTTTCTGAAAATTTTTCTTTAAAAACTCCATAGTAAAGATTGAAGATCGTTTCCCTCAAAAGTATTATGAGCTTCGGATATATCTAAGTTATTTAGTACAGCGACAACCCACTATTTAGTATATTTTCATTCCCAATAAAATCATAAAAAATAAAGAAAAGAATGTTTCAAATAAGCAACTGAAAAACAGCAGAGTATGAATATAAGAGGTTAACTTTTAATAAAACATTGGCGCATGTGTGGACGTTCTTCAGTTTTTGTCTCTCATTTAGATATAAAACCCGATTTTACAAGAAACGAAAGAAGGTATTTTTAGTTAACTTAGTAATATTTAAGCAAGCGATAGACCATAAAACCAGATGCTAAAATAATAAAACGATGAATGATATTGTTGAAAACATAAAAGTCTGGTTCGTGATTGATCGTTTTAAAATTAATAATTGAAGGAAAAATGCGCCAAGGACGATACGAATAGGAAATACACGATTTCAATAACGAGTTATAAATATATTCCCCTTCTAGACACTGGTAAGAATTAACGGTAAATAAATTTGATCAATCTTAAACGAGTTTAAAATTATTGACACATAAACTCCGTCCGATTATAAAGAAATACATAGAATTTCCATTAAGGCGTATAACTCAATGACAAAGTTTCGTCTTTGAAAAATTAATTTATAAAGGAATTGAAATAGGACTAATTTTGGTAACCCTTGTCCACAAGTGCTATTATATTAAGATTAACATACAAACGATGTTTATAATCATTTTGAATATTTTAATATTAGATTGTATCCTCCTGTTCGTATTGATTTAAAAAAATGAAGTAACATCGAGATTTAAACCAGATTATATTAATCATACTGTCATGTTTCAACACTAAATTTTCTTTAAATGTTTTTGAAACTCGTTTTCGTGTTATCGAATTTTTTTCCGCCAGATTTATTCCAACAATAATTTGACAACACCAATCATAAGACTATATGTTCAACTCTTACAAATAATAAACAGTAAATAGATCTGTCTTTTTATAAATCCGAGGTGAGAGAACACCAACTCCATGTTGGTGATTATGCATGATAAATGTGAAACTAAAAATTTATGATACAACTTGAGTATTTTTATATTGGCTCGTTTTGCCGCACTCATAAATAGAGCAGGGCCCGGTGAAAATTAAAATTAATGAGCCAGAACACTCCAAACTAAATTTCAGTTAAGTTATTTATTCTAAACGCCGCCTCCGCGGATTAGGCGGTAACTAAGTATTTAATCTCTGTCTTTCGACACCGAAATAACGTGTATTTTCATGAATTTGACATAAAAATACAACGAAAATCATTCATAACATCAAATTTACTTTCGTAACTTCTTTATTTATATTAACATGTTAAAAGTATAGATGTACAGGATGGATACTGTTATAATTTCAAATATAATCATGATAAAAAAATCTTGAAATATTACCGACTGAAGCATAAGTACATGTTTTCTTAGAAAGTACGAGCTTTTAGTTATGACGCAACTATGTAAGATAGTATAAGTAGTAAAAACTTCGATTTATATTTTAAACACAGCTTATGAAAACTAAAACAATTTTGTACTACTATCTAAATAGATGATAGATTCTATAGAAGATTCGAATTTACTTTTATATCGAGGATGAATAGAACCAAACATGTTATTTTTCAATTGGATGTTTGGCGTATTTGCTCTCTCAAGCCAAGCTCTTTTATGATTTGATTTTACAGTTCAGATAAGGACTTTCTTGTTTTTTTACCCAAATTTTCACTCAATAGAGTATTATGAGTGTCTTACTCGATCATGCACTCATAAGAGCAACCATAGTTCGTAACATAAGTTATTTAGGAAGCAAAGCCTCATATTTTTGTTAAATATACAGAGAAATGTCTGCAATCAGCAAAATTTATTTGAGACTTTCCTTTATAACCGTGGATTTTTTAGCGCTCATTGGTCTTTAACAGTAAATAAGATTCAAACTATTTCGACAAAGATTGCTTCTTTTTCTTATAAAATGTCAGAATTGTCCATAATTTAAAAAAATACATATACGAAGTGGACTAGTTTCATTTTTTAATACGTATAATGACTTAACACTAAATGTATGCGAGATTAAAAATTAAAATAAAACTATTCATTTACAAAGGAGTAAGGCGTGAAAATTATACGTAGCATAAAAGTTATGAAACAGTGACTCATTAATATTTATCTATAGGTGAGAAAACATGATATACGCCTAAAATAGCAAATACTTGAGAGGCTAATGAACTTCTATTTGTTATCATATTAAAAATATGAAAAAGTGTAATTAGGTCTGAAAATTCCATGATAGGAATTAAAATATACTGGGGATTTTATTAATGTCGTCATGCGCAACATTTACAAAAATAATTCTCATCAAAATATAGATTTTGACTTTTAAATTAGTATTGACTGACTTTATGCCATTTCTATCAGTTTTGATTCATCTATATTGACGTTTTAAATTTAGTAGACTAAATTTATTCAAGTAATCCGCCTATGTATATTTTTATTCTGAGATAGTTTCTTTAATTTTCGAATCGCAGTTTTTTAATTTCATGAATAGGAAAAAAAGCTATCAAATTCTACATAAAAAATAATTAAAAATTACAAGAATTTTACACAAAAAAATTTTAAAAGATGAATTCCGGTCAGTGCCTCAAGTGATTTCTTGTACACATTCAGCCATTTTGTGACTTTTAACTGTATGTTGATTATCTATTCGCCGCAAACTTGGAAAGGATTGATGAGAGTTTCTGTTAGTGGGAATTTCCCATAAATTTATATTAAAGAAATTTAGACATGAGTAAGCAATGAAAGATGAGCTAAGTGCAGTTGAGAAAAATTCAGGAAATGTATTTCACTCCTCTTAAAAATGCCATAGTTGGTTTGACGAATACAGATCTTCCATAGAGTTACGTTTCATTTTTTTTCCTTTTCTGAAATGCTCAGTTTATTATGATTTTTAAACTCTTATAAATTTTGATTTGCATAGAAATACCATAATGTGGTCAATAACATAAGTTCAAATTTTAACGAAAAGTTAATAATAGCCTTTGATTAGTGTCTAGACTGAGATGTATTAGGTTAAAATATCTTCTTTAAAAGCAGTTAAAATAATATATTTTATTTTATTTTGCGAAAGAAATTTTGTCAGCTATGATTGAAGACGCGTCTCATAAAATACTCATTTTGGAAAATTAAATGATATAATTGAAATTTTATTTGAATAAAAAGTTTATAAATTCTTTTTAGATGATAAAATAGGAAACAAAATTTCAGTTGGGGAATGTAAAAATAGTTCGTTGTATCCGTTGAGTATTCGGCCAGCTCGTTATAAACTGCGCTTGTTTGTAAATCATATTCACGTGGTCGTATTGTACAAAATACCTTCGATGTATTAAAGAGTTATAATTTAATCCATGTTTTAGCTTAACTAAACAAAATGGTTTTAGATAATTAAATATTGGACGAGTCTCAATGAGGTTTTATTATTAACATAGTGAAACTCATGGAGATGAAAAAATTAACTTCAGAACGGGAAGTGTTGTTTCAAACAAAAATGGATTCCACTAACCTTTGCCTAATAATTTTTCAAACTCTCTGGTCGCTATTTTGATAGTTGAGGATTAGATTGAATTCGTAAAAATTTTCAAAGATAATATGGATGACCTTAAGTTTTTCATATTTTATTCGTCTTATCCATCAATTGAAATACTGAATCTTTCTGATGAAGTTGTCAGGAATTTTAACAAATTTATAAATCTAGTTTGAAAAGTGTAACCTAAATGTTCAAAAAGATTTAACTTAGTCATTATTGTGATATCGTTCGGTCATAAATGAATAAAAACGAAATTTAGGAATAATAGTAATTTTATTGTCCATTATTATCACGCATGGCATTATTTTTTAAAGATTTCGTTTTTTAGCACATTTGGACGTCAAATTCTCATAAAAATTTTAAACCATGTTTAGGTAGCATTTTAATTTGTAAAATTTTAAATATGCGATTGACCAACTTGGATAAATGATCACAAATATATGCTAATATTTATTTAATCTTAAAAAGCTTCACCTCAAATAGCCCAATATTTAAAAAATTTTTTACTCGCTTGAAAATACTAAGAATTATTATAATTTTGTACATTAATCCAAGTCAAAACGCCTAGAGAAAGATAAATAGAAAGCGCTCATGATTTTTTTTTATTTAAAAAATTTTCTGTCATAAGTCAAATTATGCAGTCACCAAGATTTGTGGAGATCCATAAGATAGTTAAAACTAACTTAAAACTTAAGCAAAAAATATGAAAAGATTCATTTTAAAAGCTATTATATTTATTGCACAGCACTTATAGATTTACACCAAGAAATTTAAAAAACTCAATAAACAAACTTCAAATAATAACCTTAGGAGTTTAAATTTATGAGAATTTATTCAAAGAATCTAACAATAAAAATGTAATTTGAGTTTATTTCATGGTCTATCGATACTCACAGAGCCATAAAAATGAGAGGATTGGCCACTACCATAGGTAAAATAAGAACTAAATTTTTGAAGTTTAATATCTTAAAAATACTTAGGGTGTGAAGAGGGAGGTCATCTTACAACATAATATATCTACAAGGATTAAGAATGAACGTTCGAGTATATCATGGAGTTTAGTCTTATTTTTGAGTTATTATCGATGTCATTTTTATGAGATATTAGTCCTAAATCCTGTATGACGACAAACTCAGCAAAGATGGAATCCATAGACGGTAAGTCGGCTTGTTCATTATTCAAAAGGAGTACCACTTCTAGTCTGGAGATGGTTGATAAATTCAGTATATATCTAAATTAACTTTAAAGCTCTTACATCCTTCAAAAAAACATATCCATCAGAGCTCAAAAGAAATAAATCCATGGAACATTCTAATAATCGCTTCTGGAATGAAGAGAGAAACCTAACAGTGACATAAACACAAACATAATTTTTGGCTCTTTCGGCCCCGAAAAGAAAACGAAAGATTCTTCCACGTCTCTAACTGTTACAAAATTGTGGTTTTTTGAATCTGCGATCTCCATGGCTTTCTTAGAAAATTTCAGGAATTTCAGATAGTCCCCACCAATAGACGATACCATAGGTAATTACCTTGCCATACCTTGAATGTGAGCTTATCAAGTGCGTCGCGTTGAAACTTTTCTTCGATTTCATGTTCAATTACTCTCTTCATCTCACAGAGTGTATAGGGATTGAAAAAAGCAAACTCGAACGCCTTTATTTATGGTTTTTCGTACGAAAAGATTTGATATATGCTGGCTGAGTATTCTCTGGGGTAAATCGATCTTGTTCGAAATAGCGATAAATATGATTTTCGACTCAACAATATTCACAAATCGTGCAATGTTATACCAAACATATTGCTCATTCGCACACAAAGAATCAAACTAGTTTAAAAATATGTAAACATCATCGATAACGAGAAGTGTGAAAGTTTCATGTTGACTAAGGTAAAAAGTTTCAAGAAGATTTAATGTTCGTTTAGGGGTGGTGCGACGACCCAACACTAAACACAAAACATGAATACGTTTATACCCATATTCTACTAATATATCTGACGAGTTTTTAAATTTAGAGCAATCCAAGTATATATAAATAGTTGAGTTGTACTCAATAGAATCCTCGCATGCGCGACACACAGTGGCGGTTTTGCCACATTTAGGTAATCCAGAAACAAACAAACATCTATATTCAGTATAATATACCTTTTACTACCGCCTAATTGATTTGCAATGAATTTTGTTATGAGACGATATTCGAATTCGTTGTTTGTCATGGCTAGACTTTAATTAAATTAAAAAGAAACGAAGTTTGGCGATTCATTTCATCTGGGCAGCCATGCTTTATCTGTTCAACGACATTATTTGATGATTCAAACAAATAGGAATCGATCATATTATCCTTGAAATTTTGTCTCACAATTTACAATAAACAATCAAACATAGGTAAAGTAAGGTTTTTATCGTTAGAACCAATTAAGCTTAAATTGTTATCCGGCGTGACTTCTTTGAAATGTTTTACCGCTCTGAATCAGTTAAAATTTTACTCAGAATTTCGAACATCTTGTTCATTTTGGATTTCTTCTCGAAAGTTGATCTCATCGGGATGTAGAATGATACTCCGTGCCTGAACTGACTTATTCATTTTCTCAACTTGAATTATGAAGAAAAAATTAATACCTTCCTGCACTAATTGCGTTTCTCGAAGATTAATATTGGAGCCGTTTACGATATCTTTAATCTGATAGTCTTTTAAAGATAGTGCTGGGATTATCATGTTTGCTGTCTCTTTTTTATTGAGATTTTTCTCTTGGACAGCACCAAGGTGAGTATAATTCTGTTCTTTTAACACATTAGAAATTTTTTTGAATTATCATTCCGATACGATTCGACCCTATAGCTATCGATACTCTTGATAAAATTTTTAGCGATGGTATACGATTCATTGAGCGTTTTTTTGGGATCATAAATTCTACCATGTATATCGATGCCGGCAGTTATAGATAAATCGATGTGATCGGAACTCCCGAATGATATCTGGTGAACTCCAACCACCCAACCGACCTCTATTGTTAGCAAAAAATTCGAGATATGTTCCTGGTCGGAACAACGAGGTACAAACAGATTTAAAGCACCAAAGTCTTTTGGGATAGGAATATTCTTTGACAGTAGGCTGAAGGTTTGGTAATACAATAATATGTCGGCACGTAAAGGGGATAATCCTCGACGTCCTGTGCTATGACCAGAAAGCAATTTATTCATATATATTGTAACAATTTTTCCGTAGAATTTTTGATTTTTGTGGTTTCCTGAAGGAAATGGTATCTCCAATACGAATTTGCAGCCATTTTCTTACTAAACAAGAACTAAAATAATTGAATTAAGATACTTGTAATAAACCTTGTCAAAAATTTCTTGAATATGAGCGTTCACAACCCGTATTTCCGCCATCTTTATTCCCTCGGTCATCTACTCTCAACTTCGTAAAATAGTTGCACCAAAGTTCTTTTTCTATCCGTAATTAGCTCGTTAAATACAGAGCATTGTTATTAAAACTGGTTGTCTAAAAATGAAAATAATGTATTTAAGGTTATTTTTAAGAACCAAAAATTTAGGATTGCATCAAAATTTTTGTGTTATAAAGCGAGTAATAAATTATTTCAAGTATCACTCGTGGCGCGTGCTTCGACGTAAGACATAATATGCCTGTTAACATAATGGATTAAGATATATTAAGGCTTGTTATAATTGGTGAAATTCTAGCATTTAGCATCGTTGTTATTTTTAAAATTTATAAAACATTCAATACGTGCTCAAACTTCAATTAAATATTTTTGTAACAGTAATTTGAATTTCTCCATTGAAATTATAAAATCACCATTTAAATTATATTTTTTAAGAATACTTGTCATATTGATGAAACATTTTAAAAAATAAGCACTCTTATAATGTCAAAATTTAACTCTCAATTACCCAATATGAATTAATCATTTAAAGAGAGTTATTTTTACCATACATTACGACACACAAACTGCCGAAAAATTTTTCGAAAAACAGCTTCTACCTCAAATTAAATGAAATCCATGTTTGATAACAATCTTAAGAAGCATCGATATATGTCGATTCCAGATCTCAAACAGCTGAGGCGGGTTGTCCTTGCGCAGATTTGAAATTCTGCTTTTTTAAAATTATAGTTCGAATCTGTTAGAATTTATAATTTTTCTAACCTTTAAAAATAGCTGATCATTTTAAATTATAAAACAAAGCAATTAACTTAAAGAGGACATTTGCGCAAATCATATCGTTACATATCGACCTGCGATTAGATTTTTTTGGTAAAAATGGAATTTTGTTTAACAAATTAAAACTTTCAATAAATAAGAGAGAAACATAAAAAATACCGTTAAAAATATCGACTTCACTCATCCGAGTAGATCAATAAACCATAAAAATTTTCAAATTAAACAACTTATAAAATTTATAAAAAATATTTAATTGTCTGTAGCCATGGTTAGGTTTCTCAATCTACCGGAGTTTTATTTGAAAACTATGATTTTATACGAAGAACGCTATCTTTCGAATCTGAAAATTAACGTGTTTGTGGTTAAAATAGACAAAAACAAAATATTTATCTGCCGGCCATTTTGTACATTTTGAAGAGACTGCGCATATATATGTAAATTTGCTACCTTGTCTATCAGTAAAATTTTTACGAAATATAGTTAGACTTAAACTTTCCATTTTTAATTAATGATAAATGAAAATGGCATCACTTTACTTTTTAAGTATAAACTAAGAAAGTATTTATATGCTCTAAATCTTTAATTGCAACATGAGGAATTTTACTTTTGATATATTTCAAGTGTTTTCGGTGTTTGTCAACAACTAGAATTTATACCATAGATTAGTTGGCTTCTCGTGAAAATACAATTAGTGTAATAATCAAAGGTTTCGCTACATAAAATGAATTTAGTTCTATATTTTCACGGTTACTTAGTTATAAACGAAAAATTTGACTTCTGGTTAAATCTTAATAACATATCTAATTGTTTTAATCGTTCAAATCAGAGAAATCTATGAAAAAATTAGTTAACAAAAAAGAAATCACAGGAGTTTTTAATTTTATCTTATCTTCCTTTGTATGGCAAGAATATTTAAATAATTTTACTTCACTCTTAAAAGTTGGTGAGCGTGACTTATTGAAAATAAAATTGATTCTAAAATATGTAAAACTCAATATTATGAAATAAATAATGGGTGTTTTGGGATTTATATTTGAATTCCCTACACATTTTATATATTGATTTCTTCTGTACTTAACGTACAATACCGTGAAAATAATTTAGTTTTGGCATTGTAATTTTTATATTTATTTCTCGCTTAATTTACCTACTTAGATAATAAAAATATCCCACCTTATTTCATCATAATTCATGATATTTTTTCATTGAATTTATTGATTACGAAAATTCGCAAATTTTTATTTTATAAATAATAAACACGTAATATACTCTCAAAAATTCAGTTTGGTGATTATCAAAGTGAATTAATGTAATTTTAGTTATATTATTATGAAGGTCATATAAAAGTTTAAGTTATCAATTTTCAAAATTTTTATTCTCACTTATTTAGCGTCTTTAATTATTGCTCATTCATTGAGTCAGATAGGACTAGTGAACAACACTTACCTATGTTCGGAGGATTTTTTAAATTATATTTGGTTCAAATTATTTCTAAATATTCTTCATTTGAAATTTATTGTGATAAAAATCTGAAGAAATTTAATATAATTATTTAGAATATTCTTTAACTATTGGTAAATTTTAAAAATGAACAAAATAAAATATTGTTACGATATAGCCTAAATTACGTTAGTTGGATGTTAGAAAGTTGATAAAACTCATTTAAACATTAATAGGGTTAAAAAATTGGGAAATCACAAAAAAATGTTTGAAGTGTATGAGAGAAAATTTATATGGTCAAAAGAATTCTCCTTATGAACCAGAATATGAAAACATGAAACGTATGAATTTTATCTCATCAATAAATTAACCACAAGCACGTGAAAAGATAACTCATAAACTAAACGTGTGGTAAGAATTGAGTTCCATACTAATAATTTTGATTAAAATGATAACATAATGATTAAATAAAGTACTCGACGAGGATAAATCATTAACGAGATATTTTAATGCCAATGAGTCATGTATAACCTCTCAGTTCTTGCCATTAAGCTATGATGCGTTCCATGTCGAACTGTAAAAATATTTGAATTTTTATGATCTCCAAAGTTCAATTGAAACAAGCTCATAGGTTGAAATGCAGAATCTTGCAGGATTTTAAAATAGGCAAGCGAAATATGAACAAGCAAACATAAAAAATACATTCGTTCATAAAATTTTAAGATAAAAACAAAAATTTAAACCGGATGAACCATCCCTTTTGGTATAGTTCTCATCTAAACACAGCACTTTCAAAAAAATCATCGAACTTTGAATCGAAATTTATTCTCATCATTTTACATTTTTGACCTTGACATGATAAAATAACAGGATCTCATGATATAAAAGTTTATAAAATAGACATGATTTAAATCATTTTAATATTTATGAAAAATTTATCAATTTCAGTCAATGTTCCTATTTTAGATAATATAAATGTAATAAAACATAGTAGACGATGGTAAGCGTAGTAGCAGTCTTTTACCATGAAAAATATACTTCTTGGAATTCGACTTGCTTTCGTGAATAATAAAGATAAAAAATTGCCAATTATATCTATAATCTGTAGATTTTTTGCATTTTTACAAATATAACTTTAACTCATGCGAAAATGGCTCAGAAGAAGTCTATATAGATATTTTATTCTCCCAATAAACTCTATTAAATGATTTAATACGTTGAATGTAATCTTCTTAAGTACATTTGCCGAGATCCTATTGTTAACAAGTGCTGTAGGTGCTTCATCCACATAAAATTTACACGTTCACCATTATTAGACGAACAATGTATCAAAGGCAGAGATTCTGAAAGAATCACTTATCTATCTACCTTGCTTTTGAGTCAAAGTAAGATATTATCTCTTCCATGTGACTTTTCATGCTCTTACTAGAATATATTAGTGAATGCTAATTTGTGTTATATATACCATCGTAAAATATACTAAGCACATTCATTTCAATTTAAGAATTTGATGTCAAAATATTGTGAGATTTTTCCCACATTATATGGAGTTACTTTTCATCAGATGTCGTTTGGAATATTGTTCAAACGAACCTTAATAAAAAAATAAAATTTCATGTTTAATTTTAAAGAATGAATCAGTTTAAATTGTAATAATAAAAATAGTTACCGTTGTTAAGATGTAATTTTCTGCTGACATAATTTTGTCAATATCTTTGACGTTAATTCCAGTTATTAACAGCCCTTCAAATGAAAATTGTCGGATCGGGAATATTTGTGTGTAAAGTAAATTTTGCATAAGTAAGGACGAGTACAAAATATTCTGAAATCTTCCAAAAGGCATGTACTTTAAAATACGTCTTATAGTGTGGCGATGCTAACTAGGTTCGACAGTTCAGCTCACCACACCATAAGGAATCCTCACAGAGATAATTTTTTTTATCCTGTGTAAAGTTGTAAGGTACATACATTCACAATTTCATCACACTACTTTAAGCCCTCTAGGGGTACCTTCTCTAAGAATCCTTCAGTTTTAAAGAACTAACGACCTCTTCTCTTTTAAATCAAAATAAAATGGCGATTTTTTCACTGTAAGTATGAAACTATTGTAACCCAATTCAATTCCTTGAATTCTCATTTATCCCAAATAGACAAGGAAGGTACTTTTGAAGAATAGCAAAACAAAAAAATCAAATCATTTGAAACTAAAATTTCAAAAATTATTGAAATTTCTCAAAATATTTTAACAAAGAATTCTTTAAATATTAGAAGGGCTGTTTCGAATATCATTTAAAATTTTTCTGATCGTAGCATTGAGCTTAAAATGTTTATTTTGAGTGATTTCATAACTATATTTAATTTATTAAACTTCTATGATTATTTTAAAGAGCCTTAATGGTAAAATGTATTTTTTAATTATGTTTCAACGTTAAAATTATATTACAGGATTTGTAAAAACCCTTTTTATCTTATGATGTTCTGTCTAATGAAATCCATCAGTTTCAGATGCTATGTTCATCAGAAAAAAATATTAAAATTCACACAAAATTAATATCTTATAAAATTGTTTCCGTGAATATAATAATGAAACAAATTTATTGAACGTATCTTATTTATTAAAATACGTTCAGAATATTATTTATCAAACTCCAAATTATTCTTTTAAAACAATGATTTTGATAATGAACCTTTGAATTTATTATTTTCTGTTCATGGGATGGGTCGTAATATTTATCTTAAATCCTCCTACCTTTCTTGAAAAATTATAATTTTTCAGATAATTATGGTCATGAAGAACGAGATGTGTTCCTTCTCGTACCTTGATGATCGGAACTTTGTGGACATTATAAAATTCAGATAAGGTTTAAAACATATTTTTATGATATATTTTGATAAAAACAACTTTATCTCATATTTTATGCCTAATAACTTAAGATCTATAATCCTGAAAAATTTTATAAACATGCTTTATTGATTTATGTATTTTCCTTTTGAATTCAAAATTTGCTGAAGTTTGGTGATTATAGCTTCAAGCATGGATAACTTTTTTAGAATCTTTTACTTTGAAAATTAGTCATAAACATATTTTCGTCCACTGTAATTTTTACATTCTATAAAAATATATGTAATTCTCTGTTTTATACAATTGATGGGTAATGTGCTGTAAGACTTTAAAAAGAACATGTTAATGACGGTGGTTCAAGCCTATTTTATATGAGTTAATATAATGTTTAAAAATATCTTTAAATGTTTCATTTTCATAGGTTGCGTTCTCATTACACGATGGGCGGTAATGAATTTAACTGATTTTTGTGTTCATTCTGAATTAGTTATGTTCTGGAATAGTTCTGCATTAAACGAGAGATGTGTTAATTATGGATTCTAACTGTTATAATGAACAAGATAATATTACATTTTAAAGGTCCCTTCAAACTGTTATTCGCGTTTATTCAAATACTTCAAACACTTTCACTCAGCTGTAGAGGTTTTAATAAATAATATAATATTTTATTACTGTTTTCTTTTGGAACATTGATCGCATAAAATTAACTTTTCAAAACAGAAAGTTATATTTTTGTGAATAAATGTGATATCTGGTTTAGGCTAAAAGTTCCTGTGTTTAAAAATTTGAATTTAACAGCATTCTTTTATTCTTCATAATTATCATGGTAATTCTTGACTGATTCGCAATCTCATCGAAAGCTTCACACATATCTCAGATAAATGTACGAACTAGGTCTTGTTTATTTTTTGAGCAAATTGGAGTTTTATTATTTTTATTCCGAAATTTTTGGTACACAACACAAGTCAATCTATAAAAGAGAATATTGAATATTATCGCTGAGTAATAAGAAAGTGTCTATTAATTATGACCCTCGTAGGTTCTCGGAATATTAGATATTACAAATTAGAGTGGTAGCGAGATGGTTATAAATTCAAATTTGAAAAATAATATTTTTCCATTTAATGGGAAAGTAGATTTGAGTTAATATGAAAAAAAGTTTTAAGTCCTTAATTAAGGTCTCTATGTGTCTCCTTTGAAAGCATAATTACTATATTTAAAGCCATTTTTGAACGCAAACTTGATTTTTTTCTGTTAATTGGATGACAATCAAAAGACTATTCAATGATTTATTTTCCTTCTTTCAAATAAATTTTGATCAGTCTTTTCTGTTGCATACAACTCTCTGAAACTGCAAGAGTTGGAAGACATCAACGAATTTGCGCCTGAAGTTAAAAATTTAACTAAGTCCTTTGATTGAGAGCCGGTTAAAGTATATAAGGAAATTCTATACCTTGACCAATTTTTAGCAGGAGTATAACCAGCTATCGATGTGAAGATTTATACAGAAGTTAAATATTATACTCTTAGTGAAGCGATCGTATGATATCTGAAATTGACATTCGCTCACCTAGTTTCATGACCCAAACATGAGTGGCAACGACAAGAGATCTATCTGAATCTAAAATTAACAAAACAAGAACATAAATAGAGAAACACAAGATCAAGGTTAATCAAATGCAAAATATACATTATAAAAAACAAAGTAAGAATTAGGCGGAACAGATATTTTAGCGACTCAAAAGGCATGAGGTGAGATCATTATCACCGCTTAGTCCACCTTATGTGAGATCGTTGGATATTTAATCCTGAGTATATATCAAAAAGTTAAATATTTTTAACAGGTTTTTGACAAAACTGATAATATAATCACATAATATTTTAAAACATAAAAAAGGAATGTTGCAGAAATTTAGACACTGGGCATAGTTTTAAGCTTATATCTAATGATACTGTTGGAAAATTATTTTCATTTCATCCTATATATAGGGTAAATTCAAATATTCGGAGTTCTCAAAGGTAGAATATGGAATTCATAATAAATTATTTTTTAAAGAAATTGAATATAATCCTATAAGTAAAACACTTAATTTTTTTCCTCAAGAATTTGATCATTGATTCTATTCTGTGAATTGATAAAATGGAATCTTTTGAACAACTGAACAGAATTTCAAGAGAACAGAGTCAACGAAACGTGTTATCGATCTCAAGCGTCAAAACATAAAAGCGTAAACGATGAATCTCATGAGATTTCGAACATACAACAGTACGATAATACATGTTGCATGTACTTTTTACTCTATAAATGATATCATTGAAAAATAAGAAATAGATTTTTATTTATTAATTCTATCATCAAAGGATTTCATCATATAATTGATCTTGCTGTCGATTCATATCTTAAGATAATACTTATACCAGCTCCACTTCGTTTTAACATAGAGATTGAAAAGCAGATAAAAATAAAAACCGAGAACGACATAATCCACCCATGTAAGTGTGCATACTATACAGCTATTATTATCTTCTCAAAGAGAAATGGTGATTTTAGAGTTTAGTTTACAACACCGAATTAAAATAAAATCAGAAAAAGTAAGTTTTCAATTTCCTATGCTACCTTATTTACACTTAAGTCTCTAGTGAAAATCTGTATTCAGTGTTATCAATCTTTAATGTGATTACTGGCAAAAACCAGTTTGTCCAGAAGATATACACAAAACAGAGTTTTGTTTTGGAAATTCATACAGTCTTTTCTATAATTTACGGTTCTGGAATTTGTAATGACAAGGAACCAGGAAGCTTTTGGTGATTTATCAACCAAATACTTGTCGATGTTCCCTTAATTATTGTTGATTTATTAGACATCGTAATATTCACACGAAGTCAAGATGAACACAAAAAGCGTTTCGAAGTAATATTTCGGGGCCTTTCTAATGTTTGACTAACTATAAACCCTGAAAACTCATAAATCGGCTTTGAGGATTTCGATATCTATGTTTGAGTTTTTTATTCCAAATGAATGTCGACAGATTTAGAAAAGATAAAATTTATGAAAGATCCTAGGTAAATTTGATACTTTATTTGGTTTGGGTAGTGCTATAGTAGATTCATTAGAAGTTTCGACTCGAACCCTTTCTTTTTTCATTTCTTTTCAAATGCCATACCGGAATTTAAAGGGATAAATACATGTCAAGATGCGTTAAATAGATTTGTATTCTCTCTTAGAAGAGCCGGTCCTAGCGTTTATCGACGTAAACCTAAAATTTGTGGCTCATACGGCTATTTGTGTTGTTCTTTTACAAAATTAAAAAGTTATATCCAATTCGACAAGAGATCTTAATGATGCCGAAAAAATAAAGCAAATATGAGCTTGAGTGTCTGGCAAAAGTCAAAGCCCTTTAACAATTCAGGCAGTACCTTTAAGGTAAAAGGTTTACGGTGCATTATGATCATGAACAACTCAAACAACTACGAAATAATGAATAAAACGAGGATAATATTCGATGATAGCTCATTGATCTGGTCGAGTATGATTTTGATTTTATTTACAAAAAAGACTAAAATTAAAACGAAGACGGCCTTATTACAGAAATCTCTGTTTCCTGAGTTATTTTTAGAATTGACTATTTAAAAAAATATCAAGGCGAAAATAAAATCCTAACTCACATTATTTCTGATATTTAAGAAATTAAATTAAATATTTAGGAAGAAGTAAACACGAGTGTATTAAAGTTACATACCCTTATGTAGCATCATCTAATGGTCATGATATCCATTATAATTGCTGAAACAAATCAATAACAGAATTCCAGCTGAAAGAATATGGGAATTCAATTTTTAGAATATATCCATAATGCGAATTTAAGTTGTCATAATTCCCTGGAAAAAAATATTGAAAAACTCAAGTATTTGTTCTTTTGTCTCGTGATCTCTACTGACACAGCTAAGAACTGTAGAGAATGCGTTAATCGCCAGGAAGCAAGTAAAAATCATTATAGTGGCATATGGCATCGATTAAAGTTCGAGACAATGGGTAACATCAGTTGTATGTGATCTATAGTTGTCCAAATATGAATGTTATAAATTTAGCTATAAAGGTTTAGGATTTCTTTCTAAAATAGTTTTTTAGAGTTATATGCCAATTCTAAAAAGCAAACAAATATAAGAGCAGTCAAAAATATTCTTAGCATAAAGATTAACGGCTCAAATACATTCAGATCAGGGAAGAAAATTTTTATCTGTCATAAAAAAATGTCGAAATACTAGTTTTCACCTACGTGGAAATATGATTATTTCAAAGAGAAAATCGATATATAATCAATTTACTGCGGAAAAGGGAATCGAATTACTTGTGGCCAAAACTTCTGAGAATCGTAAATTTTTGCAAAAACTAAACAAAACATTAACTAACTCGTTTATAACAGCTCAAAGTATAGTTTTTAACAAACTCTCATAATTTTATATTCAAATAGGGAAAAATATAGCGTATAATTCAAAAATATTTTTTTGAAGCGATGGAAATTCTTCATTTAATATCTGATGTAATCGAAACTAATTCTGCATATCAGGGTCTATGCATAAACTAAATTTTGAAAGAGACTACAAGAAAAAAATTTCCTTTATAAATTATCGATCAATTAGTTTCAAAAAGAATTTATTAAAAAAAGTAAAACTTCTCTTATCTTGTAAGAAGGTTGGCAATTAAAAAAATTATTTCAAAGTTATCACCATAAATAATGAAAAATGTAATCATTTAAAATTTTTCTAAACGAGATTGTGACGATTTATCATAATAATTCGTCGAATATCGGCGTGAGGTGATATCGCGAAATAGTGGGGACAGCAGTCATGGATTTAAAGCCTCCGTTATTCTCCTGGTCCATTGACGTTGACAAATGGCTTCGTTGCTTCCAAACAATAGCATCGGCAATGAACTGGGACAAATCCAACCAGTTCCAGATGATGCCTGCCTTCTTGATACGATGCGGTGTTGGATGGATTTTCACGAAACAAATTTGGGGGATCTGAAACATTCCGAGGCCAAGCTGAAGAAAATCATCGCATTTATGCGCCAGCATTATATGTCCGAGGAGCAATATTCGGAGTCTTATTCTGAGTTTAAAGTCAAGAGGCTGCTTCTCGGCCAAGAAGTTTCGGTTTTCGAAAGGAAATCGAATCCTTGCTGTATAAAAGCGTCCCGTCCTTATCCAAGAGCAGTGTGAATTCCTCATTACAAAAATCCTTAATGAGCTTCCAGATCATCTTTCCCAGCAGCTAAGAATCATGGATCAACTAGACCTCAAGTCTCTCTGTAAGGAGGCACAAATTTTGTTAGAGCCATCTTCCGTCATGCCAAACGTTTGCTCCACTGGGGATGGACGCGAAACAGACTCTCAAGAACAGACCGCGGCTGCCTTTTCTCCAGATCCACGAGAATCTAAGCCGTTTTTGGAAGACAGGGTGAAAAAATGAGATCAGTATAAGAGATCTTATGCTGTCCAGACCAGGTCAACGTGACACGGGAAGATCCAAAACAAAAGCAAAGAATGATTTGCATTGCAGTAAATGTGGTGTGGCATCGCAAACTTCATAGGCCTGTCAAGGTTTGGTTGTGTGTTCTATCTGCCGTCGCCGAGTTAATTAAACCGGGATTTGTAGAAGCAGAAATAATACGTATTTTTCTCATAATCACTCCTTCTCCAATCCTAAGTTAGTTTATACAAACAATTACCTGGTTGATTTTAAGACTGAGTCCCCTTTTATCTGGTAAGGCATTGATCGATACTGGGTCATGTATTTGCCTTGTTAAACCGAGGTTTTTAAACACTATCAACTATGAATTTAATATGCATACAATTAACGCAGTAGTTGGGAGAAAGATAAATATTCTGGGTTCGATGAAAATTTTTGTCTGGATTATTTCTTCGCGTTTCTTGTGGAATTTTGTCGTTTGTGACCAAATAAATTTCGATATGACTCTCGGCAGAGATTTAATTAAACATTCTTCAATGATTATTAACTTATCTTCTGATCGTATATTCACATCCAGCACAATCAATTCCACTCAGGTTGCGAGGATTCAATTGAATATTGATGAAAAACTTCCCAAGGAAGATTTTCTAAGAATATCTTCTTTCCTGGAAAATAACAACAAGAAAGTTTTTTGGGAAAGAAAGATTGAGCTAACCTATCTAACAAAACATTTAATCGAAACTGTTCAAGCGAAACCGATTTCTTCCCTCCCTAACCGGTTATCTGGAAAGATGAAAACTGAAATGGATCGTCAATCGAAAATATGCTGCAAAAGGGAGTAATAAGGCCCAGAAAAGCCTCTGATCATATCCCGCTATTCTTATACCTCAAAAGAATGGATAATATAGATTATGCATGGAAATTCAAAAAATAAATGACATTACCATTAAGAATGCCTACAAAATGCCAATAATCGACTATATTATAGACTCTATGTCATGTCTGGCGTTCTCTTCTACTTGAGACCTTGAAACCGGCTATTGGCAAGTTTCGCAAGAGGAGAATAGTAAAGAGCTGACGGCGTTTTGTCTATATTTAGGGACATGATTGAATGGATTCAATGTGTTCCCATTTGATTTATGCAACGACCCGGTAACCTTCAGCACATGATGGACGAAGTTCTTGACAGTTTTGAACGATTCTCTGCCTCCATCGATGACATTATTGTGGCCTCGAACACCTTTCAGAATCATGTTTAGGATCTAAATATTGTTCTCTCAAGATTGCAAGAAGCAGTGTTTAAATTTAATCCAAATAAGTGTAAATTTGAATTTCATGAAATAAAATATTTGGGTTACATTATCGGCAGTTTTTCGTTTGAAGCCTGATCCAGATTCACTAAAACCAATCATCGAATGGAAAACTCCAACTGATAGCAACGAGCTTAAGGCCTTCCTTGAATATGTAATTTTCAACCATAGAGTTACCAAAAATCTTTCCCATCTAGCATATCCTCTCTATAAGTTAACTAGAAAAGGAAGTGAATGGTTCTGGGATGATAGTGTCAAAACTCATTTCATATCTTAAAGAATGAACTTACTAAACTGCTATCGTTGAGCAGGCCAGACTTCTCAAAACCTTTGATTATCCACAGTGATGAGTCAGACGTTGCGGTAGGACCTGTTTTGTCACAGTATTGTGGTCATCAACTTACGCCTATCGCTTTCGCTAGTCAAACCCTTAACTCTACAAAGCGTAAATATGCGACAATCGATAAAGAATTCTTTGCTATTATCTATGCATTAAAAAAATGTAGAAGTTATATATGCCGTAGCACCATCGAAATTAGAACTGACCACAACTCCCTGACTTCGTTGAAAACTTTAAAGGACCCTCGCGGTAGGCGCGCTCGCTGGTTGGTCGAACTAGAGGAATATGACTATTCAATAACTTATGTTAAGGGCGCTGAAAATAATGAGCCGACGCATTCTCAAGATCTGTCAATTTATTATCCCTACAAGTCAACGATGTGAAAATAGAACAATCCAAGGATAATGACATAAAATTCATCCTCCACTCATACGAAAATAATCTCGCAATTATTCCATCCCAAGCGCCTTTCGATGCTCAACCATACCTTAAGAGCAAGGTTAACCAAGAAATTCAAAATGACTTACTCGTCCATGTAAGTAGGCTTGGATACCAAATCGTGGTTCCTGAACACTTGAGGGAAAGTTTCATAAGAGACCTACATGAGAAAAATCTTAGCCATTTAGGGATCAATAAAACAGTTAATGGAATGAGAAATCGATTCTTTTGGCCCTGCATGGATATGGATATCAAACAGAGGATCGGAAAGGGCCAAATCTGTTGTCTCAACAAATCTCGGAATCACACACCGAGGTCCAATCTCTCCCATATTGAGAGCAGAAGGAGATTTCATCTCTGGGAAATGGATTATACTGGTCCTCTCCCACTAACTCAAAAGTGGAACAAATATTAACTAGTTTTTATTGACCATATTAGTAAATGGGTTGAGGCGGTTCCTGTGAAAGACATGTCAGCCCTAACAGCAGCTAAATTCATTTTATCAAATGTCGTTTACCGGTTTGGGGTCCCATAACAACTGTTATCAGATCAGAGTACAGCATTCGAATCGGAGTTAGTTAAACACCTATGTGAGCTTCTGGGTATAAAAAAGTTAATATCAACGACTTACCATCCGTCTACTAATGGTCTGGTTAAGAGACCCAACAAGACGTTCAAGAAATTGATCCGGTGCTGTTTGGGAGATTTTGTAGAAAACTGGGACGAATACATTGGCCAAGTGTTGCTTGCCATAAGATCAGCTTACTCGGAATAAAATGGATACTCCCTAGCGATGTTGACGTATGACCAAGATCTTAAACTCCCCATCGACTTATCTATTACATATTTAAACGACACAGGCTAAAATGGTAATAAACCTTACCACGTTTATGCTCAGGAAATTAAGAGAAACCTTAAAACTCTATTCGAGTTAGTTGAAAGAAACATAAAGAAATCCAGAGATCAAGTGCAAACTGTCTACAACAAGAGAGCATACGAATCTAGGTATACGGACGGTCAGTTTGTTTTTTACGAAGTTCGATTCCTCGAGCAAGTTGGGTCCCAAGCTTGATGTTCTGTATATGGTTATAAAATGCCCACACCCTGTATAGGATATTTAATAAAGGTCTCGTCTTCAGAGATAATCAAAAAAATCCACCATGAAAAATTGTTCAAATGCCAGCCGCCCAAACACGAACTCACAGGATACAATAAACTTCATAAGAATTCTGAACCTGCGTCGATCCACTAGAATAAGAAGACCGCCACGTCATTTTCCCATAACATCAAGCTGCACTTTCGATGAGGACGGTAATGTGACGATTTATCATCATATTTCGAAGACTAACGGTTCGAGCCGGTATCGCGTTATAGAGCTACATATAAATAAGTGTTAATTTATTAATTACATGAGAGTTCAATTTTGTATCTAACTTAGAATATATAAAATTAGTTTCATCCTATTCGAAGGAGAAGTTTTAAATTTTGTCATAAATATGTGATCTCTTTATTCTTTAAAAATGTTTTAATCTAATTCACGAGATATAATACTAAATCCAGAAAATTAAATTATTGATGAAAAGATTTGATATAATCACACTTAAAAACCTATTTTAAATAATGTTTAAATGAATATTGCCTTCATTGTTCAGAGATTTTTGAATATTTTCTGATTTTATCTGCATGTTCGTCTTTTTAACGAGAATAAACTAATTAAATATTTAACAAAATGAAAAACCACATGAATAATATTGAACACTTGGCTGAAGTATTAAAAAAACCATATATATTCTTTTTATTTGTTATTATGTGTTATATTTTATTTCATTTTTCAAAATAATTTTATGATTATTTCGTTTTACTATAGGTATGAAATTGGTGATATTTTATGATTGAAAAAGAAGGTAAAATAAAAAAATCTATTTTTATTAATTTTTTAAGTATAACCTTCGTGAAAATTTTTAATATTTTTGATTGATAATGTTTATAAATCACTCTTTACATTATTAATCATAAACATTAAAATAATCTTTGCTTTTATATTCACTTATTTTGAATGAATAAATTCCAAAAGTAATAATATTGCTCATCTATAAGTCTAATTTAACTAATTATTAACTTTACTCCTGTCTGAGATCCCAATTACTAGCTTTACATAAATTTATAAATGATGAGGTGCAAAATAGTGAAGGCATAAATATTAATAGTTTCATAAATTTCTTTATCGACATTTATAATTCTCGGTATATAAAGTGGCCCATTGTTTCTAATTTAGAATCTTCTTTTGCCTGAGATAGTGGTAAAAATCTTTAGAACTTTGCATATATTGATACTTAATGTACCTTAATAAACTGTAGTATGTTAACTTAGAATTATCTGCTGAATGTTGCAATCTAAACTTGTGATAATATATTCCAGAAAGATCTTTAATATATTTCTTATATTTGAGTTTGTGCATTTATTAAGCATCGATATACTTTTCTGATTGTAAAAGAGAGACAAAATTAATTCAATCAATAAAATATCAAAAAATAAACTGTTATACATTCTACAATTAATCATACAATACAATATGAGATCCTAAATTTATATCGATCGAAAAAATCCTGTAATTACTCGCTTACATATACCGATAATATTACTAAGCTTTACCATCATTATCAGTTCAACTATATTCACTAAAATCAACAACCTATGTTTTTGAATTATATGTTCATCTTTTTTGTCTTTAATATTGTGTTAAAAAGTCTCTTTATATTCAAATCATTGAGAGTTTGACATGCAGAGATTTTAAGTTGATAAATGTTTGAAATATATGATAAAAATTTAAACCCTAAATTCGTCGTAAAATTTTCATGAAATGATAAATAAAAATTTATTTTTATCAAGAATGTTTTCATAATTAAGATTTTTAATAATTGTAAATTTTTAACAAGACTCATTTATATGGTATGGTTGAAAATCTAATCAGCTTTAAAAAATTTATACGTGTGACTTAAAATTATCAAAAATTTCGTCCTTTTATTAACATCGTGTACACACGGTCATAGAATATTAAAACCATTTTATTTCACAATTAATTATCATTCATTTCTATAAATCGCTTTTACCTCTTAGAGTATCAAAAATACAATAATTGATCTAAGATAATTTAATGAGTATAACAGGAGTTTTAAAAATATATTTACTAAATAATGTTAAATTTATTTAAAAAAATTGTAGTGTATTAACTTTTGATCAAAATGAAATTTTTCCTTTACTCAGATTTAACCACGAAGCTAAAAATTTATTTGAAAGCAATCGCGTTTATTTTTATGACATTGAGTTTAGTTTGTCATATTATCACCCATTTAAAAGTAAACGATGTTTGATCTTTTTTTTAAATCCTGATAAATTTCATTTTACCTTTTTGCACAAATATATGATTATTATCACTGACGATTTTAAACTTTATTTATTTTCTTGATTTACTTTATATTACATATCGTTCTAAATTATGAAATAAATCAAAGACTTAAAGCAAATATCATTGAATGTTTGCGATTTTCTACAAATAATGGCTAATGAGTATTTCAATAGAAAGGAAATTTTACAATATATTAAAAAATGTTTGAATAATGGAATTTGATGAAATACAAAAAATGATCTTACATGAAAGCTTATTTAATATGGAGCTTCAGAATAATTTTTTTTATTAGAATGATATAATTTACTAAAAATTTAATATTTACTTCTCCACTAAAATATTTATGGAAAAACTAGATAAGCTTATTTTCAAAATAAAAATGATTCTCTGTGGTTATAAGAAATAAATTATGTAACACACTTCATTTTTTATCGTTTATAAGTTTTAATAAAATAAGAAGCTGTGATTATAATTTTTATTTTCTTCATGTGAACCAAAGTAGAAACGGTTTCATATAACCTCGTTCATTCACTTAATATTTATAGGCACTTAGTTTGTAAAAAAATGCTTGATAATATATTGTTTAGAGATGGTTACCATTTTCCATTTTAAGCATTTTGTCAAATTATTCAAGGAAAATTTCAAAAATTTTTCAAAATTCAATTCTTGACTTTCAATTTATGTCGTAAATGATGAATATTTTGATCAATTTTCATTTTATATTTTACAATTGAATAAAAACACGAAATATAGGAATTAATATTGAGAATACTATTTATTATGGTTTTCATCTATCAATTAATTTAAAAAGTGTATATATCATACATGAGATTCTGGCATCATGTTTAAATTAGTGAAATTACAACCACCCGTTTTTAAAAAGATTTATAAATTTCATAATTTTCAAGGTGTAAATTAATGAATACATAGTGTTTCTCAAAATATAACAAAATTTAATATTTCCGCGAAGTAAATAAACATACAGATCATAAAGTATGGTATCGAATGATAATTAGCTGTTATAATATTTTATAAGAGAATCCAAATTTTCGAAATAAACGACGAATAGAACTTATTCAGAAAGTATTCTGCCTATTATATTAACGCAAATACATAAGTGTTTCGTTCTAAATTAATAAAACAGATAATTCAAAATACTAAAAAATGTAATGCTCATTTACAATGCACCGTTTTTTTAGTTTTGTCGTTAAAATATTAAATATATCAATAATGAAGTTTTCGGCTATAATTTTTATTTTTAAATTTTAATTTAAATACTTAGAACTAATGGTAAAAGAAATTTGTAACAGATGAGAATTTTAGAAGTATAAAAGAATAAAACATCGATTTCGCATTTGGTAATAATGCAAGGAAAAACTTAACTAATATATGATATTATTATTTTTGAATAAACAGACACAGAGATAGTTTATAATTGAAATAATTTATTATTTTTAAATATAGTATGTTATACATTAAATTTTAAAAAGCGTCTGCGTAAAAATAATTCATATTTAATTCCCTATGTAAAGCTAAAGGAATTATTTTTAGTAAATTTAATGTATGAGTTCTTAATATTTTTAACCACAAATTGGTTAAAAATATTAAAAAAATTTAATATATAGAAAATGTTAATACATGAAATTAGTAGAATAGATACATTAATCTTGTCTCCCAAACATTTTATTGAATATTAGAAACTCACAAAAATAAAATTTTTTAATTTTGAGTAATTTGATAATTGAATTATGTTTTAAAAACTTTCTTACTTATCTAATGGCTAAATTAAATTTACTTTTGAAAGAAATTAACTGATATTTGAAAATATGAAATTAGCCACTATCTTCTTGCAAACTCTAATGAATAAATGATAGAATAAATAAGTTTGGGAAATTAAGCTCTTTTTTTAGAACGTTAATCACTCTTTACTGACGTAGTAAAAATGCATTGACGTCAAAATAAATCTTCTATGGGTATAACAAAATATGAGTTATTTACATTTCCAAAGAAGTGTTTTTCGCAGTTTTATCTTATTTACATTTTTTCTAAGAAAATTATAATTGCAATTTTACAATAATTTAGAGTTATTTTTACGATTTTCATATTTGAAAAGCAAATGTACACTTTTAATTAAAACAGAATATAATATGTAAAATTTCTTTAATTTTTACAAAATAATTGGATTAATGTTATTACATATCATAGCATCATAAGATAAATGGTATGGATATTTTAATCATACTAAAATCTTTCGAGAATTGTATTTTTAACTTTTGTATTTCTTGTTGAAATTTAAAATATGAATTTTATTTGGTAAATGGATCGAAGTTAGGTTATGTGTATTTATAAATTTTTCAATTCAACAAATCAATGACTTTAGTTATTAAAATAGATAATGAGAAACTATGAAAAAAATAGAAATATTATGAATCATCGTTTAATTATAAGTCAAAAATAAGTTAATAAAAAATATCAACTTTGACTTCCTAGATTAGAAACAGTACATTCATCTAAAACGCAGTAAAATACATCTTTTGTTCAGAAAAAATTATTAAGA
Source organism: Neodontobutis hainanensis (assembly GCA_024349245.1). Lineage (NCBI taxonomy): Eukaryota > Metazoa > Chordata > Actinopteri > Gobiiformes > Odontobutidae > Neodontobutis > Neodontobutis hainanensis. The sequence continues at coordinate 57,556 of JALDNG010001322.1, forward strand.
CAGTAAAGGTCATGCAAATCACAATAATGTTTGAATATACATATTATTTTTAAGCTAGATAGTTTTTGATGACTTTTTTCTTACGGATATATTTGATAATTAATCCTGTATATACTATGAAATATTTTAAGATGAATTTCTTATACCTCTTGATTGAAATAAACTATAATATAAAAATTAATCATGGATTCCTCGAACATTGAAACACAAATGTATTTTTAAAAAATGTTTCATCAGTACATCATGTATGACATTAAAATGAATAACGATATTTAATATATACTTAAAATATCATTAAATATGCGTAGCACAATATAAATGTATAAGTAATGTAGAATTAAACTGATTTAAATAGATAAATCGTTGATTAAGAAAATATTAATTTCTACTATACTCTAGTATGTCAAAAAATTAAAAGAGAATTATTTGGTTCAGAATGAAATTAATTTTAATTTGATTAATATACATATATAAAAACTGCGCGGACTCCATAAATCTTGAATATAATGATATTTTAAAATTAATTCATCTTTATGAAAGATATAATGCTGGCAAGCGTGAAGATAGATTAGAAGTTTTTAACATGTCATTTCTAGCTATTTTTATACAGTCATTGTTTCGATAATTTATTATATTTACTTTTTTATCAGCCTAACATTAACTGAATATTATTTAATATATCACATTACGTCATTTAATATTCATCATTACGATCTATTAATGCTTATAAATTAATTATTTACGCTGTTTTTCAGAAAATCGAAGCATATTTTATATTTATGTTATATTATTTAGTTCTAGATATGAAAATGAGAAAGATTAAAAATGTTATAAATAAGATCATGCGCAATTACGAAAATCATTGTTTATGTACGAAGATTTCATGTGTATGACCATATTTTTTTATTTGATATTGGCTAGTAATAAACATAGTGTTATTTCTCCATTATTAGATGATAGAAAAATGTACTCAGACGTGGAATACACTCCTTTAAATAATAGAAATATGGAGTATGGATCAAGTGGGACCAGGTTATTCTCTAGTAGATCCCAGAGTGAAACTAATTTTGAGAGTTTAAATTCAAAAGATGCGAAATTAGCTAATAATGGTACTTATTTTTTTTACTATAAAAGAATTAATCAAGTATAAGAAACCATTATTATCTAAGACTCATTCCAGATCATCATTAGCCAGAAAGATATACTATGAATATCGAAAGAAGCTCCTTGACTTATTTCGTTGCTATAGACCTTTTGTTTATGACTTTTACTCAAGAAAGGGCTGCTCAAACTTTTGCATCAGAAGATATGAATCGAAAAGATCCCATTTGAATAAAATTCGATTCATTCCTCTGAAATTACAATCTCTACATCGAAATTTTGAAATAAACAAAGAGAGATTAACTAACAAATCGAAAGAGTCAAAAATACAGCCACAGCATTCTGTATCAAATAAACTTAATGTTCTGAACTATGAACAGATTCAGTTTCCAAACTTAAAAGTGTATCATATGAGCGATTCTGCTGGAGTTTTAATTGACGAAAACTACAACCGTCTTAATGTTTGGAGGATTCAAAAGCGACCAACGGTTAAAATGATAAAAAAATGTGATCCAGAAAATAATTTTATATTTTATCTGTCTCTCATTTCAGACGTTGATGAAATTAGATTTTTAAAAGCAGCTTTGATTGATTTATGTGTTTTAGTTTACTTTGAAACTAATGTTATTCGAGCGACAACAATAAAAATTGGTATTAATCAATCTTTGGAGCTGATCGAAAACTATAGAGATTTTGGAGAAGTTTTTCAATACCTCCTTACTAAACACAGAATAAACAAAAAATCTCACAATAAAAATCATAGATTTCAAAGAAGATGTACTCATGCTCATCTATAATTTGAACCAGAAACTTTTCCCGGTTTTTATTTAAATATAAACAGCATTGCAAAACCATTATTTCTCAGAACACCAGGGCATGTATTCGATGTGGGGTACTCGTTACTCGTTTGATTTTAATAAAGTATAAAGTGTTTTATCAAAAAATAGGAATCGTATTTTATTATACTTTATTTTAGAATGTAGTCAGATCTACGATTTTTCAAACATTCAATGAAATGTGTGCAATTCAGTAAAAAATGCAAAAAAATATAACAAACTAAATATTAAATAAAACATTGTTATTAGGCAACATTTAAATTTATTATCAATATTCTTTTATAAATAATACATGAAAGCGTTTTTGAAAATCGGTGTGTGAAATATTTTTTATGTTTTAAGAACATTTACTGAGATTCATGATTCAAAAATTATCAAATTTATTTTACTTTTAAATTTATTGACGATTTCTTCAAATTTGTTAGATAACAAAATTCGGCAGGATGTAAGCTGGTGATGCATTGATTTGATTATTTCTCTGATATGATTTGTAAGTGTTTATTTTCTTCAAGTAAAGGATTAAATCAATTTTCTACTGACAAAATTCTCAGATATTGATTCTACTGAAATTATAAACACAAATTTTTACGTGTATAGCGAACTTATTAACAGGTCAAAAATGAAATTTCTTTGTTATCACATATGAATATTTTGATTTTATCTTTATAGTGTGGATAGATATTATCGATATGCGATAATAATAAAGAATGGTATATTTTGTGAGTTTTCACAGAATGTGCCTCCTAAATCATCTTTTAAAATTAAAAAAATTTGACTTAATTTTTGTGAAAGAAAATATTTATGATATATTTTCCAAAAATTTATTTTTATTATAATAGTTTTTCTATATTTTCATTCCTGTCTTTATTTATATCTGTTTCATTTTTATTGTGTTAGATTCAATTTATAAAATCTTTTTATGATTAATTCAATTTATATTAAATGGTACAAAACATTGTTTAACAGATTTTTGAAAAAACTGTATTAAAAAATTGGGAGAATGGAGCAATGAACCCTATAAATGGATCAATTATTAATTTGATACGTTAAAATTAAATCATGAATTTCTTTAGAATAAATAAAAAATTTTAACTTATATGATCTAAAATTTTATCCCTTTAGTTATAATGTGAATTAATATTTTATTATTTTGTTCAGAATAAGTTCTCACATTTCACTATGTTAAGATGTCTTTGAATAAAAAACGTTAACAGAAAAAACCAATATCATATTATTGATAAATGTAAGTTAGGATCATAGATTATTTAAATTATTAAAATTTATTTTCTCATTAAAATTAAAAAAAAGCATTTTAGTTAAAAAAGTTAAAAATTAAAAGATATGACATTCATTTTGTAGACGTTTGGAGAAAAGGTAATAAACACTCAAATCGTCTCACAAACATAGTTTGACAAGTTATTATGATGAGGATTAGGAAAAATATTTAGAGAATTTTTGACTAAAATATGAGAGATAAAAGTTCGGAAAATTTTTAAATATTTATGAAGGAGGATAATAATGTCACTTCACAGAAAAATGACCAATTTGAAATATTTCTCATAAAAAGACGAAAAATAATTTACCAAGACAAATATAATATCTAGCAACTTGATGAATTGATATTCTTAACAATGAAATCTAATTTTTTAACATATCGTTCATTCCTCAAATAAGGAAAAATATTAAAATTTAAAAAATTGATATTTTAGGATACATGAAAGAAAATCTTAAGGTTATTTTGAAATATATTTATATTGAAAAATATTAATAGTTCAACATTAAAATAGTTATATTGATGTGCCAAACCAGTATTGGCCAGAATATAACACCGAATTAGAAGCGATACTATAATCTTGTATTTGGTATAATTCGTATATCAGATATTGTTATGAAAATAATTAAAAATAAATTCGACAATGAGAAAATAATTTAATATTAAACCGACAAATGTTTCCTGATTATGGAAATATATTATATTTATGAATCAACTTTCTCAATCCTGAATTTACAGTTATATATATCTAATATTAAAATTTGAAATTATATTGATAAAACATTGTCAATACACTTTCTCAATTTAATAATTGAATGATTTTTTTCGAATATTTTAAGTTGTTACATCTATTTTAAAAATGGATTCTGTCAATTTAAATATAAACTATTTTAATATTCTTTGAATTAGAATATTTTATAAAGCAGTTTGCATGACATTTTTGTCAATAATATGCGAAAATTGAGAAAAATATTTTACGGTATTGGTCAACAGAATTTTATTTCAGCATCGTTTTACATTCGCTTTTTGTTGCATTTTAGAATCTCTTAAATACTATGATAATGCATGAAGTATATATTATCATGGGATTGCAGAAAAGAAAACTCTAAATATCAAAATTTGAAATTGTCTGACGTTTTTATTCCCAGAATAAACTTCATTAATTTTATTCTAGATTTGCAAATTGTTACGAGTTTTATGTTTATCTTTTATAAAAAATTCAGGAAATAATACCTTATGAATTTTAAAAAATTGTGAAAATTTTTATCGATTTTAACTTTTTAGAGGCACATTAATTGAATCAATGGAAAATATTAATTTTAAATGTGTAAATATGAAATTCTTAAAACTTTATACATTCGAGATGTTTCAAAATACGATTGGTAAAAGCATAAATTTTGATTTAAATTCAATAAATTAAAATCATTTAAGTTAATATCCTTTTTCATGAAAAATTTTTTAAAGTTTTTACTCTTTTAAGAAAGCCATAGATAAAAAGGAGGATTTGTAGTTTTAAACATGAAATATTCTGAATTTTAAATCTTATTTTATAATCATATATTCATGTTTAATAATCATTTAAATTAA